>OY735202.1:48732280-48769780 GCA_963457665.1 Thysanoteuthis rhombus
CCTCCGGTTGGATTTACAGTCATCGTGATAATGGGATCGCTTGAGATGTTAAAAAAGATTTACAATAATACATTCGATTACTATTGTTACTACGGTATCATTGACTGGTATTTCATGGAAATCTTTGTGCCACAGTTGATAATGACTCGGAAAATGAAATCGGTGTCCTGTTTTGTTTTTGTTTTTTTGTTGTTTTTTTTTTTTTGTTCTTCTCGTGTTCTCCTTCTTTCCATAATGTCTTGGGGTCAAATCCAAACGGGATTCTTGACAGCCTTGACCATGCAGACCTATATCAGGGAATCGGAAAATCATTTATGACTAAGTACACGTACCGTCTATTACTTCTGTAGTTACACCCATAAGCACTGTCAGCATAGAGCTGCTATATCTGATATCATTCATGATAGATAGAGACCGGTGTATTTTTCACCTCATACTCAACAGAACATCATTATTGAATAGATTGCTGCATGTATTATTGCCACTTGTGACGTGGTATGAACGTTATATAACTAAGTTCTGCTCTGTTGCTCTCGTGAAGTGCGACACATGAGGTTATGATGTCTACTTGAACTATCTTTGGAGATTTGATAATTGTTTGTTGCAATTGTTGGTTTATATGGGGTTGGGGTACCAGTCCAAAGCCCCAGATGGACAACTCAACAGAGCTAACCCTGCTAATTACCCATAGCTAGGGAAGAAGTGAGCTCATGCCTTTTACAAAAGGCATTAGAACAAAGTGAACACAAACCGTCTCAGTCAATGTTGGAACTTGATTCAACAATTCGATTCTCCTTGCAAGTCACTGTTAGGCTGCCCGCACCTCAAGTCATCATTTATATCTTATATCAATAGTAACATGATATTTTTAAAAAGATAAGAGTGGCCGGTATTTTCTATGTAGGTAATATATTGTTTCACACATTCGACAAGGTAGAGTAGGAAATTTGAGAACGTTTTTTTGACATGAACTTGACCTTCACTTTCCAAACAAATCAGATGCAAATTTCATTATGTGCTTTGTTAGAAATGTCTATCAAAGCCACATTAACGTTTGTTTGTTTGTATGTTTGTTTGTTTGTAAGAGGCCATCAGCCAAAAGTATTGCCAAAACTGTCGCCAAAAATTGCCAACATAGGTTTCTTCAGTTATTTTTTAAAGTTGGTCTGGCTGGCAATCAACGTTTATACCATATCAGCTGACCAAGGGAATGAGATTAGAGGGCTGAAAATTCCATCATTTACACCTTACTATGTCTAGAAAAAACAACTTTTTTTTGTTTTTTTAATTCCTTCAACTGAATAAGTTTTTAGTGGGGGGATTTTAAGTTTATGTTGAATTGATCACTTGGCATTCGTGCTTGAATTTTCCTTCTTAATTAAGACATTTTTTAGTGATCACTGCCCAACAAAAGGCAAGAGAACTATTACGTCCATTGATCGACACTATTTTCATTTTTTTCTGATTGATCGGCCCCGCCTAACACGGCGTACTGCCAAACGACTGTTCCTATAGAACGACTAAGCAATTCTTTTTTTTATCTTAGCCCAATAGTGGACTACTACATCTCATGCCTGACCTTTCCACTATTCCCTCGGTATTAACGCTTATTCGTCAAAAGTAATTGATTTACACGTCAGACTAATTACTTCTTCAGATTTGTTTTACACTCTTGTGACCGACTTTGCATCCAACAACCAACATTTGGGATCGCCGTTGGAGTTGATCCAACAAAAGGATTAGCTTTCTACTGTAAAAGTTGTTGGAATTTGACTGAAGGTCATGATCGGTTTTGCTGCTGGTATGCCATCCGATGTTCGGAGCAACACAATCTTTCGCCGTCACTAAAGTAGTCTATTTATGAAGTCTACACCAAACATAGTGAAGAAGCTTGAATCAGGGTTTTTAGCAGCATCTTTCACTGCCTTTACCAATTTAAGTTCATATAAATTATCAGTGTACTTGTAAAACCTACCAAGCCGAGGTGCAAATATACATGTGTATATGAGTTCCTTAGTGAATATGCATAAAGATATACGTGTACAATCCTTCTCACTCTCTCTCTCTCTCTCTCTCTCTCTCTCTCTCTATATATATATATATATATATATGGGGGTGCGTGTATGTGTGTGTACTAATAGTTGAGCCTTTTTTTCTTTGCTCATTCGTGCCTCTCCGTAGAAGCAACAAGGCTTGTCGACCTATTCTTCTGTATGTATACTGAAAAGAGGCCATTTTGAAATATAGGTTATGTGCGGTTGAGCTCAGAGATCATTCGAGGTCACCAGAGGCCATTTTTTGACATTTCGAGCCAATTTTTTGAGTAGTGAGTTACAACTTTGCACGAAGTTGACAGGTTATTTGTCACCAGGAGACAATTTTTGTCATTTCTACTCAATTTTCCAAGTTTTAGGAAATAAATTAGCACATATGTTACCGAAATTTGACATTTGGGTCAATCTTTCCTTGGTGAAGGACAAAGGCAATGCAATATTGTCCTTATTATTCACTTAAAGTCATCTGGGGTAATTTTTAGTCGATTCTAGCCAATTTCCTTGTTGTTACTTACATTATTGCACATATAAAACTAAAATTTGACACAGACATAGATTTTGTCATTGCGGATCACTCGAGTTCACTATATACTATTTCTGCTTGTTTCTAGCGTATCTTTTAAATTGCTTGCCCAAATATTGCACTTAGGATGCAGAAATGTTGGTATATCTTTACGCGGCAACAGTTGTAAACAATGTGAGGTTGATGCTGCGGTCACTACAAATCACCTTAGGTAATTTCTGGAAACTGCTACAAGGCATGAAGACAATTTCTCAAGATCACTGAATTTTACCGGATTTCTTTACGCTTATCCCCATGGACAGCTCTATATTGGTTTTACTGGGGTCGGATCCCGGCACCAAATGAGAGAAACACCTATGTAGTATATCCAGAAGCCGTTAAACTAAGCAATCATATCATTTGTTTTTTTTTCTGTACATCGGAATATCTCTTCTGATACTGCAACTCTTTCGTGTGTACATAGCGTTACAATAATCGTTTTGTTTTTTGTTTTTTTCGTTGGTTGCTTTGTGTAAGAAAAGATATATATCGAAGAAATTATTTTCCTATTTGATAATAATTTAAGTTATTTTCCCCTAGGAAACGCTGAGTATCCCTGTTTATATATATATATATATATATATATATATATATATATATATATATATATATATATATATATATATATATATATATATGTATGTATGTATATTATTGTGTCATCCACAGACAGCTGTTTCGTTGTATCACAACTCTTCAGTGTGGCTATAGACAATCCATTATCCCATCCAGTACCACAGAGCAGGATTAAAACCTTTGCTTCAGACCCAGAGGCCGGTATTCTACCGATATATATATATATATATATATATATATATATATATATATATATATATATATATATATATATATATATATATATATATATATTGAGTATTGGTTGGGAATTTCATTTATAATACTTGAGGTTCTCCTTAACATTTTAGACTGGCCATTACAACATTTAGAAATTGATCTATAGGCAGTTCGGAATCGATTACCTCCCAAAATTTGTACCGCACTGGAAGCCTTGTTTACAGTAACTATTCATTTTATGTTCGGAATAGATTAAGTATTGCTACATAAGAATAAATATTAAGTAGTATTTCATCAAATAATCATAATCTACCTGCATGTCTTTTGAAGTTACCGCCGCACATCACGTTTTAAAACTACCCGATAGATAAGTTTCCTGTCGATACTGGGATTACAAAGACCTTACAATTTTTGCTGTGGTCGAATCACCGACCATTTATTATTTCTTAGGAGAAGTGAAAAACAACTTTGCAAGATAGGAAAAAAAAAATTCACTTCGCCAAATCGATTTTCTTCTGTTATTTTGATGGAGTTCTAATTATATCACACGTTATTTTTATTCCGTTACTAGTGCAATAGTCTCCACCTCTTGCAAGCAGATAAGTTATGCAGAAATTGATTCTGGGTCTATCGAGAATTATCGAACTGGGATTTTTTTTTTTTATCAAAGTGTGTCTTCAAAATGTAAAAACATCTACTCAGGGACTTTGTACTCAAATCAAGTTGGTTGAAAGGTAAAACATACACATACAAAACAGCGTCTCTAATATTTAATGGAAAGACGTAGATTCTGAATATAATAAAAAGAGACATGTTATTCGATTCTAATGTTATGGTTTATGTTTGTAGTTTTAAAAGCATTGCATATCAAACGTATAACTCTACAAGAAAAACATCTAAGTATTTACTGTTGTTTTCCCATCATTACAGAATATCGAATTGATGTAGCATATTAAAAGGAACCCAGTGACCATCATAATGATATATCGTGAGACAGCACAGTAGATCAGAGTAAAGACAACAATTCAAGACACCATAGAAGACTCAAATGGCAATGGGCTGGACATGTTGCAAAAATGTCAGACAACTGCTGAACATCGAGGCTCATAACATGGATCCCCAGAGATAACATATGACATTGTGGCTGACAGAAAGTAAGATGGCATGACGAGATAGATAAATTCAGAAAGTGTCGTCCCTGCGATGCCCATGGTAGGGAGATTTTACAAATCTTGGGGAAATTCTATGCCCAACGACGGACGCTAACAGGATGATGATGATGATGATGTCTGGAAAGAATTTTTTTACCCGACGTTTTAAGTGGGAGGCGTCAGTTTGCCATATGAGTTCATGCTAAATCGGCCCCTTAGCTTTTGTTTGGCAGCATCCACGCTTTTTTTAAAAATAAATTCAGACATTTGTAGTGATCAATGTCCCAAACAAAACTTATCCATTGATCAGCTCTTTTCTGATTTTTAATTGATCACCCCCAACATGACATGCAGCCAAAAGACATTAGTCATGCGATTGTCTCTATTGAGAGACATTCATATAGAAGCCGAACTAAACTGATTACACCACCTTTCGATATAAGGAGTAAATTTTTTCAAGGTTTATGGGAAAAAATGTATATCAAGTGCACGTTTGTACGAGTGATAAAGACTTTTTGAATATCGAAAGGGCGTCGATGATGATGAAAGTTGTGGGTGTCCATGAAACTTTTTATCGACGGGGCCTCATTCAGGCAATCATTCTTATTCTGTCTTCGGTCATTTTCAATTATTTGTTTTGATTGTTTCTTAATTCTTGCTGGTTCTATCACTTTCGCAAATATGTCGTATAGTAGATTGCCGAGCTCCATGCAGACTGAAAACTACAGACTTCAAAAGCTTTTGTTCGTACGTTTGGATGAAACCTGCTTCTATCCTTCGACTGTACTGTAATCAAATAGTTTGTTATGTCGTAAAATAAGACTTCGTAATAGAACAGTTGATTCGATTTATAAACATTGTTTTCGCATACAGGAGGAAACTTCATCATGTTTTTCTCGTAAAATGACCCATAATTGTATTTATTTAAAAATTGTGATCCATCTTTATGAAATGAATCACATATCAGCGATCAGTTGCTATCCTAGCAGTTCCCAAACTTTTCAGCGCGAGACCAACGTTGTATATTTCATGCATTATCGTGAGCTTAGAAGAAAAACCAGTTTTATAAATGAGTGAATGGAATTTAAATGAATGAATTAGTTCTATTAGAATCTTCTTTTTTTTAATCGACATCATATAATTCAGAATAAAAGAGAAATGAGACAATTATAATAACAATGTAGTGCTTACATTACAAAATGATACATAATGAGAGAAAAGGCCACATATTAATAGGTGCTCAGACAAAATAATCAATTACTTGATTGTACGTATCAACTGTTTGATCGCGTGGTTTGGAAAAACGAAGAGAAATAATTAGTTTTATTATCATGAATATTTCAAGTTGCAGCGACCTAAATGAATCTTACTGGTTGGCCTGCGGGTCGCAGTTTGGAGATTTCGGTGATAGAGAGCTGTACTTGAATGTATTTATAGTATGTTCGTTCCTCAGCGAGTAATGGGGTATTTGACTCTTTTCACAAAAACGGCTTAATCCAACAAAAATGTCAAGACTGGGATATTAATCATTCTCAAAACGAAAATAGTCCATGGAATTGTGTAGCTGACACCAGAGATGATCTCATTACGTAGAGAAAAAAAGATGTCTGTCTTTACGTACCGTCGGCTGATTTCATATTTACGGTCTATTCATCTTAAAGCTCTCTTCCGTTCATTGTTTCGTTATTTCTATCACTCTGCACTTTCATTATTGCCAGACTCGAGTCCAAGTCTGGAGCTGACTCGACAGTGACGTCACAAAATCGATATATAAAAATTATTCTCTCATCACAAGCAAATTAGTGGGCGGCCCTCTTACCAACTGAGCTGAATTGTCGAGTTTTACATATCAACGAAAACTTATATTAGAAATACACTAGAGATTTTTCATTCCAATATATAAATAGATACATTTATGAAATCAGCATTTGTTTACCGTGATTTGAAATCACAGCGAAGTGATTAGTGGGTGGCTGTCTTACAGACCAAGCCAAACTGACGAGCCTTGCATATCTATGGATTTATTTATCATATATATAATACTAAAGTTGCACTTATCATCTTCAGTTCGAATAGAAGTACGTGTTGAATTTGACCATACGGTGGTCATTCTTGTCTGTCATCTTCTTTTCTACCTACTGTGCTTCATCATTTTTAGTTAGAAAACACTCATATTACAGGCCCCCTTCATTTTTATTAGAATTTTTCTACTCAATCTCGTTTGCAGTCAGGAAGCTCCGTCACAGGGAGTCGAATTCTGATTGTAAGCTTCCCACACACACACACTCACGCACCGACAGTTAAGATTCAGATTACAGACCCGAGTGATGCGATGTTTTGCAAAGCAAAACTGCTCAAGATGTCGAGAATGACTCGATCGGCCATTGTGAATGAGATGGTCGCACTATTCTCAAGGACCGTCAATAGTATATCGCTTCCGACTGAGTAACCCCATCTTTCCTTGCATACACAGTAAGGTCATTTCAAGCTCTATCAAGGCCATGCAGCCGGTTCTTAAGATATTCAAAACGGCCTTCCTGAACAGACAACGTATGTCTCACTTCATGTACGTGTCCTTTTTTTTGTTTGTAGCTTCCTTTGTGCGTGCGGATATCTATCTCATTTTTTATACCCAACCCAGAAACGGCCAATCGTTTTTATTGCCTTGAAAATTCCCACCATACCAAACCTGTCGAATGTTGAGCGTTATAACAGTTTTACGATCACTAAAAGTAAAGACTAAAATTTACCCAAGAGACAGAAAAAAAACTTGTTGAAGGCCTAGATAACTGCCCGTTCGTTTCGACATACCAGTCATGTTTATGCCGTTATTACGAATGAAATATTAAATTCATCACCAGAGAATAAGTAGAGACAAATTCATCTATTGCCCATTATAAACCGAACCCAGCTGCCCGGGGAAAAGTTGATATTATACAAGCGAAAGCGGCCATGTCCTAGACACGTGACTACTTCGCTGGTAAACCTGACCAACTCTTGCCTTCCAACTTTCTTTACTGAAAGTGTCTCCGCGTTGTCCCGTGACGAAATGGGTATATCCCATCGAAGACACCAACTGGAGTTGACAGAAAGCAGAAAAAATCATTCCTCGTGTTTTCGTCATTTTTTTTTTCTTGTCTGCCGTGTCCAGGTCTTATGTTCGACCTACTTTATTGTGTCATGTCATTCAGTGGGTTTCCTACCTAGACAAACAATATGGCGTCACCACAGTGCCTGAAGGAAAACTACATGGAACATTTACCTTTCACTCTCCGCCATCCAACCCGTAAACTGTTCCTGCCAGTGTTCTGCACACGAAGGAAAAAAACAAAAAAACAAAACAACAAACTGTTTTTTGCGTCCGTTTGTCGACATTATTTTCTTTGTTTCTTTTTGTTTTTTTGTTGTTTTTTTGTTTTTTGGTCTTATTTGTTTTTCGTCTCATGTGACGCTTTTTTTCATTTTTGTTTCATAAAAAAACAAACAAAATGGCTTTTTTCTTCCATTCCTGCTTTCGTGCTTTTTCATTTTCTTCTTTCATCTGTTAGAGAAAGGAAACGCACAACGATATTACTTCTTCTTTATCTTTTCCTTCACAGCTCCTTTTCTCCTTCCCTTTTATTCTTTTTCCTTTTCTTTGCTTTTTAAAAAAAAAAGGAAACAAACCAAAGACTTATGATAAACAGTCTGATGCAAATTCAAGTAGCTACAAATTAAAGATATTCTTTTAAGCTCTTAAGAGCGTTCCATACTATTGAATATACCGTATATTAATATGTTAACAACATTATCAAAGCTTGTTGGAGAACTGCTTTGATCTTTCGTTGAGAAATTTTTTATAATAGAGATAGACTAGAAGTAGGAAGTGACAAAGCGATAAAACAACCAGAATTCTGATATTCAATCAGTTCTCTAAACCTGCGAGATATCGAACTGTTACTCTCAGGAAACGAGACTAAAAGTAATCCAAACGTCCTTTATAACTAAAATATTTGAAATTGCACTGTTTTTTTTTCCGCTTCTCCAATATTCTTAAAAAGATTTTTATGCAGATTAAAACATATCTCACTCTAGTAAAATGACAGTCACGTTAAATAAGTCCATCTGGTTGGATTTTCTTTCTGCAATCCCAGATTGACAAGAATAGGCTACCTGTTAGCTTCCTGCTGATTAATCAGTCGGTCAACATTCAAAATCTGAGATTATTATTTTTTCAAAGAAAAATAAGCTTTATATTGGTTAGAAAAGACAATGATAGTATTTATGAATCTGCTTCATAATTCTAATACAGACAATCCCGAATGCATTTTGCATGAACTCGAACACCAATCACTGAGGCTAGGTGCAAATATCAAACTATTTCACCCACCTACGACATGTGTTTCATCAATTGTGACAGAATTGTATTTTTTCATACAAATCGTAACGTAATCATCAACATCATCCTAACAGCAACATCATATTATTACTATTATTATTATTTGGAATCTCACACCAGTTGTCTGGCGGTAACCGCTGGAGTTTGAGTGACAGCAAGTCTGTTCAAGTCTCCAGCCCTCCTCCCCTAGTACTCATAGGTCGCAGTAATTCTGCGATTCACAGTTTCACACCGGTTGCCCAGTGGTTATCGCTGAAGGCTGAGTGACAATAAGTCTCCTCAGGTCTTCAGCTAACGTCTCCTCTCTCTTTCGCATATCATGACAGAGCTACAATTCGTTGCAGTACTTATATCTCTAGCACCTTCCTCAGTATCCATGCAGTTCCCAGTAGTGCTGTGGTCTGTACGGTCTCTATCCTCCCCCTAATCCTGAACTCCTCCAGTCTCACCCTCAGCGTTTTGGGGACAGTTCCTAGTGCGCCCACTATGACCGGTACTACCCTGGTTTTCATGTTTCACATCTTCCTTAACTCTCTTGCTAGGTCCTGGTATTTTTCCCTTTTTTCACCCTCCTTCTTTTTATTACTATTATTATCATTATTATTATTATTATCATTGATAATAATAATAATATTAACTCGATAATAATAATAATGTTATTATTATTAATAATGACATTGATAATATTAACATAATAATAATAATAATAATAATAATAATAATAATAATAATAATAATAATAATACAAACTCCAGCGGTTACCACCAGGCAACTGGTGTGAGATTCCAAATAATAATAATAATAATAATAAATTGTAGACAAGAAGAGGAAGACCTGCCAAATAGTAGACGTGGCTGTACCTGCAGACCATATAGTAAAGAAGATGGAGAGTGAAAAGCGGGAAAAATTCCAGGACCTAGCGAGAGAAATGAAGAAGAAATGGAACATGAAAGCCAGGGTAGTGCCAGTTATAGTGTCCCAAAGACACTGAGAGTGAGACTGGAGGAGATCAGGATAAGGGGAAGGATTGAGACTGAATAAACCACAGCACTGCTGGGAACTGCGCAGACACTGAGGAAAGTGTTAGGAATATAAAGACTGCAACGTTAAATGTTAATAGTAACCCAACAGAGGAAGGGAAATGAAAGTGGAAATGTGAGCTGCAGCACTGACATGATGAGAGGGAGAAGATGTTGGCTGAAGACCTTAGGAGACTTATTGTCACTCAGCCTTCAGCAATGACCACTGGGTAACCGGTGTGAAACTGTAAACCGCAGTATTACTGTGACCTATGAGTACTAGGAGAGAAGGGCTGGAGACTTGAGGAGACTTGCTGTCACTCAAACTCCAGCGGTTACCACCAGGCAACTGGTGTGAGATTGCAAATAATAATAATGATAATAATGATAATAATAATAATAATGATAATAATAATGATAATAATAATAATAATAATAATAATAATAATAATGATGATGATGATGATCATATTATTGCGGCTGCTGCAGCTGCATACATCTTTTTATCCACCGTATCGTTTCCCGTGATTTCAGTTACGGTCAACCCTAGAAATAAACGATGCATAAGTTTAACTTAATAACTGCAACAAAGTGCAAGATCAATAATGCTGTCAATTCGGATATGCTAAAGAGAAGTTGCTGTTGCTGAGATCAACGGTGCGAACGATTCTTCTATCCGCTACATAACTCATATCATTGCATATGATTATTATTATTCTCTTCCATTATTTGTTATTAATGTTAATGTGTTCATGTCCCTAATTTATGAATTAAATTTCATCAAAAAATGTCTCTATAGAGAAGTGATAATTTTTTTACTGCCACTACCACTACCTCTGAAGTTATCATTGGTTTTCCCCAAATACTTACTCACTCACTCTCTCCACCGAGCATGCGAGTGACGAAACATTTCGTCAACACGTCTGACTATAGAACCGAGTGCAGGAAGAAGTGAATTCAGGTATTTCTCAATGACATAAGGGTGAAGTGAACAGAAGCAATCACAACTGAGATTCGAACTTGGTCCGTCGATTCTGTTATCAGTGCTATTAACTGTTACGCCAACACCTCTCAAACGTAAATCATCTCGTCAGTGATGGAATCATCGTAATCATTTTCGAGCTTAGCTTAGTTTTAGCACAAGATCAAAAGTATAGGGCATCCAGTGAGGGTCAAACTCACTTCAATAGTGATGGTCGACTAGCTTAGTTCACTAAAAATTACTCTATGACGAAATTCTAAAATGAAATTATCGTACGACTACAATATCACAGAAAATGCGGTCGATTTTCATTTATTGCATTTAGATCGACGATAAGTAAATAGACATTCGACATCTAATAAAGTTATACTGACTGCAATTCAATTTACAATAAAAACCTATAAAAATTGCAGCACAATCATTTTGTGATGTTTAGCACGCCAGTAGCATGAGAATTGTCTAATTTCGAATTGATTTATATTATTAGTCACTTCGAAGCTGAAATGAGCTGATATACTATTATGATTTCCCACTGGCTCCCTCGTATTCGAAGTTTGAGCCCAAGAAAAAAGCCATTATTTCGAATATTGATTTTTTAGGCAAGCTGGCCCTCCAAACTTAGAAGACTGACGGGACAAAATCTTTATACCCACCACTCATTTCCTATCATTTAGCCCTGATGTGAACAAATTTAAAGTCAGTAAAAACTTAAGATGTGTATTCAACAGCAGTATTCAGGCTACTTGAGACTATTATACCTTCGTCATGTATATACAGTGGATTCAGTTTAAGCGGATCACATCGAGACCACGGATGTTGGTCCTTATAAGTAGCAGTACTTTTGAATTGTTCCTACTAAGCAGTATTCCTTCTAGCCGATGTTCCATTCAAACGGAATTTACTGAATTCTTGAATGTTACATTTTGATCTCTATCAAAGTACTCACACGTTCCAATGAAAAAGTAGATGCAATTCTTTCAATAAAAATAAAAGATATAAATGTAATTTCGATCAAGTTAGAAAAGGGATCAAAGTTACCCCCACCAGCTTCATCAGCCCCTATGTGTAAAAAAAAACGTGGTGAAGCCAAATAACGATTCCAAAATGCTATAAGATGTCAAATTTATTCGTCCTTCAAAAATAAGGTCGATAATCGATAACATCATTCGATAATGGAGTAAAGATTTATTACCACAAAAACAAAACCAACATGGCAGGCATTATCGTAAAACGCGCCACTCTGAAAACTTAGTATTCTCATTAAAATAGCCAATTTATCAATAACCCATGTACGATACATCGAGATAGACAGATAGATAAATAATCAATTACTTAGAGATGCTCATTCTTTTGCTATTTGAGGTAACTGCTTCTTTCAATCATTGATTTGCAATGGTGAACGGTTATCGATGACGTAAGTTTATATTTAATTTTGGTTTTGTTTTGTTTACCCCTCAAAATAAGTTTATACCCGAACAAAATAGAAGGAAATCAAGTCTAACAATTTGGCATCAAGTAAAATAACATTTTAGATAAATACTTGTTCCCTTTGTAATGTTAATTTGTACAAATCTTGAGGAAATAACGAATGCAACGAATAATTTTGTATTACTCTGTTTGGGAAATAATGTGGCGTTTTTGAGTCGGAATAAAACTCTGTTCAAATGTAACAAAGGTTACATGTATCTGTCAATTATTAGTAATGACAAAAGCCAAGTATATTGCTTGTTATTTTATTCTTTGTTAAATGAATCAAGAATTCTGGACCATACAAAAACACCCAATGTTATCATCTAACTCGGCAGTCTGCAAACTTTTCAATATGGGGACCATATCGTATATTTTTAACATTTTGTCGGTCCAAAGAAAGATTTTTGCAAATAAATGAATAAAATTTTGATGAATAAAAAATATTGAGGGGGCATCTTTCTTGTAATCAGCATAAGTTTGAAAGAGAGATGTGACAATTACACAGAAACAATGATGTGTTCACACTGAAAATTGATACTCAATGAATGAAAATGTCAAACATGATTACGTGCCTTAACAAAATAATCAATTACCGAAGTACACGTGTCAACTGTTCAGCTGCGCGGCTGGGAAAATAAAGAGAAATGATTAGTTCTATGATTCGTGAATATTTCAAGTTGCTGCCGGCAGAATAAATCCATTTGATGGGCTGGATATAGCCCGCAGTCTGTAGTTTAGAGATCCCTGATCTAAGCCAAAGCACTACCCACGTAAGGTCATGGTGAATAATTGGTGAAATATAGTAAGTTTTGTCTACTACAAACACTTAGACAAAGGGATAACGATTATGAAAGTTCTTTCTCATAAATACTCTTATTTGGTTCACAGAAAGTGTGTCAAATCACTAGATCACTTTCTTAGTGGTAAAACCTTTGAATTTGGGGAAGAGTCGATTTTAGCATTATCAGGATTCTTTTTGTCTATAATCCTAGAGTGTTCAACGAAGAAGAATCATTTTTTTAAATCAATTTCACAAAAATCCGACTATTACTTACCAAACAACAAAACCTTTTTTTTAATGACAGAGATAAATTAATATCAACCGGCTACGTAATACGATGTGGTAAAGAATTATAATTATAAATGACTATGCTTTTTCTTTTACTGAACGACATTGATCGGTGGTGCACAATAATTCCTCTAAAAGGTTTATGTAACAAAATCCATTGATCGAAGAACATCTTAATGTATATTGAACATCAGATATTTTAGAAGACACCAAGACGTTGAATCTCCATGAAATCCTTAAAAGAAGATATCAGACGAAGAATCGCTCCAGGTTGGCAAGATTTCAGTAGAGAAGGCTCAACTTTCAAGAAGCGGAAAATTCCATTAGTTCTGAAAGAGGGTATACAACCTATGCATCTTCTCGATAGTCACCTACGGAGCTGAAACATGGAACTGAATCAAAATATTTTCTCTCAAACTGTGAACCGCACAACGTGCACAGGAGAGAATCATGCTCAACATTACATGGAGAGAGAGAGAGAGAGAAAGAGAGAGAGAGAGAGAGAGAGAGAGAGCAAAACAGTATATCATAGACAAAACAGAGATATCGTAGAATCCATTAGAAAACTCAGATGGCACCGGGTCAGTCATGTTGCAAGACACAGTAAGATATCTGCTGGACATCGTCTCAGAACGTGGATCCTAAGGGATCGTATCCAAAATTGTGGCTGGCACAAAATGAGATGGTGTGACGGTCTACAAAAGTTTAGAAAGTACTGGCTCCACGACGCCGATGATAGAAAGCTCTGACTAATCTCGGGGAAGGTCTATGTCTAACGACGAACGCTGAAAAGCTGCTGCTGGCGGTGAATAGTTGAGATATTTTACATAGTTTGGTTGTCTTGAAGTCAAGATTCAAAATCAAGGCCCTCTAATCTTAACACTGACGTCGAAAGCAAACTCACAAAGCGTACATACATTGAAGGCCTAATGTGTCTATCTATTGAAATAACTTTATTTGATGGCATTTAAAATACAGGGGCGTTCAAGATATTTCCTTTTTCAGAGGGGAATATTAATAAATGAGTTTAGTGAATTCAAAGGTAAGTAGTTATTTTTTTTTCAAGTTATAGAGCAAGAGTATAGCAGGAATAAATTGAAGGAAACATGCAACTAGGATAGCATAGTTTACAACTTTGGGTTTGAGTCAAATTGTATTGCTTGAATGCTCTCCTCCTGTAGCCATCTTGACTTGGGTGATGAACCAAGATATTCGTTTAAGAACATAACAGAGGAAGGGAAATGAAAGCAGAAACTCAAATTGTAGCACTGACATGATAGGCAAAAGAGAGAAGAGATGTTTGCTGAAGACCTGAGGAGACTTATTGTCACTCAGCCTTCAGCAATGACCAGTGGGCAACCAGTGTGAAACTGTAAATTGCAGTATTACTGCGACCTATGAGTACTAGGAGAGGAGGGCTGGAGACTTGAGGGGACTTGCTGTCACTTAAACTCCAGCGGTTACCACCAGGCAACTGGTGTGAGATTGCAGATAATAATAATAATGAGAAGAAGAAGAAGAAGAAGAAGAAGAAGAAGAAGAAGAAGAAGAAGAAGAAGAGAATTGTAAATAATATTTCAGTATAATGGAGTTCGGCTAAGTACAAGTACTGGTAGTCTACGACATCTGGGTAGATAACAGCCATTTCTGAACCATTTTGTCGGGTTACGAATAAGTATTCATCATCATCAATAGTCAGTTTTCGTCTGTTGTTGGATATAGAACTCCCCCAGAATTCGCCAGACCTTTCTATTATGGTCGTCGCAAAGCCAATACTTTCTGGATTTGTCCAGTTCATCTCTCGATCTTGCATTCTGTCGGCCTCGGTTACACATGTGATATCCGAGTCGTGATGTCCAGCATGAGCTTTTTAATGGATTTTATTGTGTCACAGACTCCTGTTAACCCCCTGATATATTATGCTGTTTTCTGATCTCTTCCATGTAACGTTGAACAGAATTGGTATTATACGTCATTAAATACGGCAATTCGATAATGTAGTAAATTCAATCCCTACTGGGTGCCTTACAACTATTTGTATTTGATAAGTTGATCTCAGTAAAAAGTTGGTTTTTTTTACCTTTGAGCGCCTTGCATGGAGCAATGCTTCGCCTCTCGTTCAGATCCTTGTGCTAAACCTTGTCCATCAAAATAAATATTGATGTATAAATGTATACACACATACATAAGCACGAATATACATACATGATTGATCGTTGCCAGCCAATATGAATATGACGGCTCCTGGGAGAGCACACTGTCATATGCTTTAGAAAGAACCAGGTGCACAGTCCGGTCCTACCTGGGCAAGATGTCCTGTTGATCGGCGGCAGAGCAAAGGCTGAGACGGTTGCCGAACAATCTTGTTGCTGCATATGGCACCTGGCCATACATACATACATACATATTTATATACTGAAACAAGTACCAACGTATTTGGATAGACGCCTAACACTTCGGCTGTCTTACGATGTTTCTTGTTGAAATAGTCGAGGATCATGTTCGTATTCTTTTACCATAGGTGCATTTTCCGGATTGTATCTTGAACGTCTTCGGGTGTTATTAGTGCACATATGTCTGCAAGGAGCGACATCCAAAGATCTGCTGAATCAAGGCTGAAACGGCGCTTGTTATTTACCCAACCCGCTCCAAATAATGACAGCAACTTGAAAGGGCTTCAAGTGATTAACTGTCTACGGTGTTCGGTGTCTAGTCGGGTTGAGAGCTGTAAGTAAGCTATATGGACGGACATTGTCCGACATACACATCGCTTCTCTTTAGCGTAATATTTCTATTAAAGCATTCATCTCTCCATCTTATCAAACAAATTATCTCCCTTTCCACTCCTCTCTAAACGGGCTTTTTTTTCCATTTTCTCTCTTTTCCGTCTCTTTTATGATTTTCTTCATTTCTTTTCTGTTTTCCTGCCCAATATGGGCATTTTCTTCATTACTTTGTTGTTGTTTTTTTGTCTCATCTTCATTAGTGTATTTTATCGGTGTTTTCTTAATTGCACGTTATTTTTACTCTTCTTTCTTTGAATTCTTTTTTTTTTTACCTTTCTTCCACATCATTTTTATCTTGCTGTCCTGGCTTTTATTGTTTCTTTTCCTATTTTCTCCTTCATTCTGTCCTTCTTTTACCCATTCATTTTGATGTCTTCATCCTATAATTACTTCTTTTTTTCTTCTCCTTATCCGACTTGAGCTTCTTTTTCTTTCTCATTCAAACATCCTTTTCCCTCGATTTTCTCTATTCTCTTTCCTTTTATTGCTTTCTTTTCTTTTCTTTCTATTTCATATTTCCTTCTCCCATTTCTCATTCCTTGTCTTCCTCTTCCCTTTTTCTATACATGGCTTCTCCTATATTCTCTCTCTCTCTCTTTTTTTCTTTCGAGTCTCCATCTCTTTCTACAGCCTTCTTCTTCTTCTTCTTCTTCTTCTTCTTCTTCTTCTTCTTCTTCTTCTTCTTCTTCTTCTTCTTCTTCATTCAGTACTGGCCGGTTTCCCCTACAACATTGTTGATTTTGATTTTGTCTTTGTTGTTGTTCTTACGACTCTGTTGTTTCTGGTTGGCTTCCACCCCTCCACGGAAACTACGACCATCGACCTGACACTTGCGAACATAAACATCGTCACACGCATTCACATGCATGGACTAAAACGCAGGCAACCGCACATACCACATACAAATCTATACGCGCATTTAAAGATACACGGCCGACATTTGCACGTCCCCAAATGACGCGTACAGACGTACATGGATACAAACATATACGTGCATAAGTGCAAGTTAGCGAAAGAAACAAAACAAAAAACAAGAAACAAACAAACAAACAAACAAACAATTGAGCACGCATTCGTTTATTAGACTGTAGATAAACGTACAGTGTAAATCCTTCTAAATGGACACCAGGTAGCTAAAACTTCCTAGTCATAAAGCCTTACTCGAAGTTAGACGGTTAAATCGGTCAGACCTTAACAGGTGTTCGATGCCTCTTAACACATGAAGCTTGGATTATAAGCTTATAATTCCTCCCACCGAAAACCGGGTCTTCGTGGATAGAAATGGGAAAAAAAACGAGAAGGTGATTATTATTATTATCATTATTATTATTATTATTATTATTATTATTATTATTGAATTTTTGCGCCGGCAGTGATCGATGACGATCTTTAATGATCAAGTCATGGCACATCTCCACAATACTCCAGGTCTCTTTCTTAGTAGTGCTATCGTCTAGATGGTCCCTCAATTCCACACGTCTTTTTTTCTATTTGCTTTTCTCTTTTGGTTCCTAGGGCTTCGATCACAATTGATACTGCTGTCACCCTCATATCGACGTTTCCACCTGATACTTATCTAACTTCACACTCTCTTTCAGCTTCTCGGACAGCAGTTCACTATCTGACGGGTCTTTCTATCATTATTATTATCATTATTATTATTATTTTGAATGGTTCAGGTTGACAGTGGTCAAGCAACAAAAAGTCTTCTTCTTCTTCTTCTTCTTCTTCTTCTTCTTCTTCTTCTTCTCATTATTATTATTATCATTATTATCATTATTATTATTATTGTTGTTGTTGTTGTTGTGTGAGTTAATATTATCGAGCTTTCATGCCAGTAGTGACTGACAGCTTCAACTTGAGATAAAGTGACAACAAGTCTCCTCAACCCCTAGACAAGCCGATTTCGGCACTGTTGTCACCGGCTCTTCTGTTCTTCTAGCCGCGTTGTTTACGTTTTCGAGACTTTTCCCGGTTCTCCGACCCGAATCGGCTCTACTGTCACTTTCATATTCCAGAATATTTCATCCCTCTGACAAGTTCGAGATATTTCTCTAGTTTTCCGCCTTTTTCTTTTTGGTTTCACTATGTGGTCTGCTGGACCATCGAAATACACGATCTGACACGCTCTCTTTTTATTGTTTCTGACAATTAGATCAGATCTCCTTGTCTGAATTGGGCGACCCGTTTAATTCTATAAGTCCCACGTGATTTTTAGACATTTGCATGTTCACAATAGGTTTTGGTGGTTATCGCAGGAGATTGACAGTAAGTACAATCTATAATCCAACACTCTCCTCAGTATTCTAGCTTTTTTTAATATTTTTCGATCCTTCCTGGGATTCTCCAATCGTTTCGCTAGGTTCTCCGAGGCTGTTCGAAGTGCTCTAGCAACAATGGGCACGACTGTCACCGTTATGTTTCATATTATTCCCGATGTTTTACTAGGTCTGAATATTTGTCCAGCTTTTTACCATCTTTCAATTTAACTCTGTGGTCTGCTGGAGCAGTGACATTAAGTTTCTGACAATTTTTTGTTTACGATAACAAGATGTGATCTTCTGGCCTGGACTGGGTGGTTTGTATTCCTATTATCATCATTTTTTTTTTTTTTGCACCTTGACTGGTGGCTTTCACTGGAAATCAAGTGACAATAAGTCTCTTCAATACCCCTGGACTCCTTTAAGTATTCTGTGGTTATGCTGTCGTTTGGATAGTCTCAGTCTTTCCTTGGACTCCCAGTTCTTCAAGCATTTTTGCTAATTTCTCGGGGACCTTCCTCAGGGATCCCTCCACTATTGATACTATATGCTCCACAACTTTTTCAGCTCCCTAGCAAGGTTTAGATATTTATCTACCTTTTCACCCTCTTTCAGTTTCACGTTGCGGTCTGCTGGGACAGCAAAACCTACTGTGTTACTCTCTCTCTCTCTCTCTCTCTCTCTCTCTCTCTCTCTCTCTCTCTCTCTCTCTCTCTCTCTCTCTCTCTGCTCACAACCATAAGATCAGGTCATCTAGCCTGGACTGGGTGATCCGTTGGAATCATGAAGAGAATTTTGCGTGTTTCATTCTCTCGGACTGATTCTGGTCTATGTATGTACCATCGGTTTGATTGGTTGAAATGCAGTCGCTTGCACAGTTCCCAATGAATTGTACATGCTCCAAGGTGAATTAGATAGTTTTTTTTTTTTTAATGCTTTGTCGTTTATGTCTGGATTTAGGGGTTGATTAAAGAATCCAAATTACTCTTTGAATTCCTCAACCTTTTTTACGAGGAATTTTCGGTTTGCGTTCATACAATTTTTGCAAGGCTGCATCATCATCACCATCATCATAACTATTTTATTTATTTTAATACTTTTACATTTTCGTCCCTGATATCTTGTGGTTTTCGCTGGGTATTAAGTCAGTTCAGAATTCTTGTCAAGCCAAGCACATCGTGGTCTAGACAGTCTACGGCTACGATCTCACGGATTTTCTTTCTCTTTTTCAAAGCAATTAATTTTGGTCATCTTATTTTGATTAGGCAGGTTGTCTGGATCTCTAAGTCTCGGAGTATTTTTTTTTTTTCAATTTTCGAGAACAACTTTTGTCCTTTGCTGATAATCTTTATTTAGGGGGTTCCCCAAAAATGGTTCTATTTTTGTCGTTAGATGGTATAAAGATCGTTCAGCTTTAACCAGTATTGGTAAATTACGAGAAGCAACAGTAAGCAACAAGAAACAAAGGAGACGTATAACATTTGAAAAATTTTTGTACAGACATTCTTTCCATACCCGATTCCTACCGCAATTATTTCAAATGAAATAACGTTTATTTTATTTATTCATTTCTCTCGTGCTGTATCAGGGGACGAAAGCGATTGGCGAAGTTGTTGCACACCCATGCCGCCCTTATCATGCTCTCTGTACTTGTCGTGTTAGATGCTACCTGCGTGATTGGACAACTACTGGCAGACATATTCATTGTAAAAGGTAAGATGTCTCAGATTTTATTTTCAATAAGTGCATTACACCGGAAGCTATCTTCCTTCGTTAATTCCGTATCCGTAAGCAAGACATGGGAGAAAATGGTCGTACCAAGATCATCATGCTATTCAAAAAATGCAATAGTCTGCTCGTTAACTATTACCCACGGCGAGATACCCGTCGCATTTTTCATATAATTAGAGAGCTGGATGTTTAATAGAACTAATCTATTTAAAGAATCGTGGTTGAATAGTCCATAGATTCAAATGTAGAGAAGGAGTGACTTTTATCTGCAAAATATTTACGTCTGTATAAGAGAGTCAAGAGTGACTGACTGCAAACCATGAAAACCACACCGTTCATTATATCATTATAATGACTTAACATGAATTGGTATTAAAAGATCCGATGAGGATCGAACCCACTAACAACGGCCAGCAAGATTATCTTGCTGATCATTGCTATACGACGTCTGTCCTGATCTGTTTGATATGTTTGTCTGTTTATTTTCAAATGATTTACTTGTCAATCAAAGTGGAGGAAACTTTCTGATATGTTTGGATTCAACTGATATTTTTCTTTTTAGAAAGAAATATTCAATTAGTTTACTCGGAATAGTGCATAGTTTATGTGGATAGGAATTATTTTTCAACAAATTTCCAACATTTTAACCCCCTTTCCTTCAGTGGAAGGGTCCAGTGTTATAACCAGCTTTGTTAGCTTCGTAAGTCCCCTCACACCATTTTTGTGTTGGTTTCGCAAACCAGGTCGCTAGCCGACATTTTCTCCTTTGAACTATTGCTGTGCACGTGGCATAATTCTCAGTTTGGGGGTCAATCATGCTCTACATCACCTGGAGAGATCACATGACAGCATCATTTATTAAAGAAAAGGGGGGAGTTAGGGACACCATGGAAACAAAAAAACAAATGGCAATTGGCGAGTCATGTTGCGATAATGGCACAGAACTTCCAGAAACTGAGATCTTAGGCGAAACTCTGGCCGGTAGAAAATAAGATGGTACAAATAACTGGACAAGTGCAAGCCCCACAACGCCCATGATAGAGAGGTTTGGTTAATCCTGGAGAAGGTTTATGTCTAACGAAGGACGCTAGAAGGCTGATGACGATGATTACCTATTTTTTTAACGAATCCTCTACCTACATGAAATGTTCTATGATTTTTCGTCTCTAAAATATCTCACAAGGGGGTAGTTATCCCTGTATGATGATAGGAATAAATTCTGCAGATCCAGAAAATAGAAAAAATGTCATTCATCGTTTTTGCTTTATGTCTAGTGCCTGATGAATTCTTTTCGGTTTTGATTATTTTTGTTTGGTGAATTATATAACGTTCTGTTGAAGACTGTCGATTACCCGAGGTTTATTTTTTCAATCAACCAGACAATGCCCTGAAAGTGAAGTATATAAACGTCGGAACATCAGAAAATACTTTGCTTTTACTATCAAGGAAATATTGATTTGGAAATCAATAATTTTCCTATGTAATTCTTCCGAATCTCAATGGAAAAATTACGTTCGGAGGAATTGTCCATTTTCTCTGTGATCATGATAGATAAATAGATAGATAGATAGATAGATAGCGTAACAGAAAGTTTCAGGGAATTTTAAGAGTGTGCAAACTTGATGGATTACATAATTCTTGTTAGTACCCTTTCTGAGCAGCACACTTAACGAACCACCCCATTTGTCCACGAAAAGACTACTTCGAAGGAGACAGTTGCAACTAGTTGTTGAAGTGACTCATGGTTAATTGGGACACAACTGGAATAGAATAAATTGAACCAATTTAGCGGCTGCCCTAGTTATATACCTGCGACTGATAGAAATCCTAGGGGTAGTGTCACTCGATTGTGCTGAATAAACCGCTGGTAAGTCGAAGGTCAGATATACTTGTTGCCTGCAAAATTTCTCGGATATATTTGTATTTTCATGAGATAGATTTTCTTAGGGAATACACTATATATATATACATATGAAAACTCAATACATTTGTGTGCGTGTATGCATATATATATATGTGTGTGTGTGTGTGTGTGTGTGTGTGTGCGTGTGTGTATTTCTATTTTTTGCTTTGTTTTTTTTTAGAAAACCTTGAAAAGACGGAAATAGAAAAGCAAGATCTCGGACGTACACTGCAGAGTATTTTTCCAAAATATTTCAATGACACTGATCATTTATCTCTGGATGAAATGCTCTACCAACTGAAAGACACTCTTGAAGAGGAACAAATATTGGATAATTCCACCAATTCCACAGACAAACAGGTAGACCGGGGCGAACCTGATCCTAATCAGAGAACAACAGCCACCCTCCCGGATTCAACTGCCGGAGGACCTCAATCTGTCAAACAAATCGCGAAGAAACTGCCGCCGAACTCTACAAGCGCCGAGACCAAATCTGAGAACGCGTCACCAACTCAAAATGTTGGCGTACTGAATGCCGGGCGTGAAGAGATCTTGTTGACATGGAAGCAGCTGGCCAAGTCTCTCAAGGAAGATGAGAACATGCTCAAACTAATTAAAGGCTCCAAAAACTCTTATTCGGGGTCAGTTGAGGAGCGCTCGGGAAATAGCAGCCGTTCAAAGTCGAAAGAAAGTTCTCACGGCAAGAAATCAAGTCGAAAATCTGGGAACAGAGAGAGAGAGGACCCGGAAGAAGATCATAACATTTTATTGGAAGTGACGCACGTGTTTCATTTGGTCAGCTTATCAATACTCTCCATTTTGCTTTTTGAGGTAAGTAGGACAAATCTCTATACTCATAATATGAATATATAATTAAAACGCTTTTGATTATGCATGTATGTAAAATCTCTCTCTCTCTCTTTCTCTCTGTGCATCGTGATTAATAGTCTGTCCATTAAAAAGTGTTGATATTTGCCATATATATAACTCAGTAAAGAAAGGCAGTGCAATGTCGAGTCTGAGGTTGTTTAGATCAGCGGTTCTCGAGAAGTCTAATGGAGATCTATTTTAAAAATCAAAGATTCTTTCTTCATAGTTTCTATTTATTATCTCCCTTTTCTTGCACTCTTAGAATTCATCTAATTATAAAATATCTAAATTGGCAACACCAAAAAGGAGTAATCAGAATACTTCAAAGCTATAGATTCGTACGATATATATATATATATATATATATATATATATATATATATATATATATATATATTGTGCGTAACTTTACAATGAGAGCACATACTATACACTAAACTGCATTCAATCGCTTCCCCCACCCCAAGCAAAATGTGACGCAAGGTCGGTTTGATGTGACGTTCTGTATACGGGAAGCTCGAAACATTACTCCAGTTCCCGCAACTGGTGTTGCAAAGGCGTTAGGGCAAGCCCAATCGTTGCCTTTTGGTGTAATGGGAAGGTACCATCCCAATGCTCACTGATCCTCTGAGACTGGACAGGGTTATTTTTGAGGTCACAGGACGAATCCTTGGCAATCCTAGCAATACCAAGCCATCATCGTATTGCACCGGTGCAAAGCTACCGAAGAATTTCTAACAAGCAGATACTACACTTTGATCAGTATATACTCGCTTCCCTACAAGAGCAAGACGTGGCGCAAGTTCGTTTTGATGTAGGGTTTCATAAGCGGGAAAGCTAGGAAAAAATTGCTCAAGTTCCAGCAATTAATGTTGCGAAGGCGTAAGGGTAAGCCTGGCCCTTGCCTTTCAGTGCAATGGAAAGGTGTTTCTCGATGCTTACTGATCCTCTGAGACTGGGAAGAGTTATTTTTTGAGGTCACAGAATCCTAGGTCTCTTGCGCTAAGCGATTGCGAGCCTCAGAAGGACATCATCGACCAATGTATTACACCAGTTTAATGCTACCAAAGAATTACTACTTCAAGCAGATACTACACACTGATTGTAGGAGGTAGTACTGGGAGATGACACTTTGATCTTGGGCACATATATAACGCTCTGATCCTAGACAAAAGTATAGGAAGTGACCATGTTTATCAGAGGCCACGCTCACAAATGCCCTGATCCTAGACAAGACTACATATCAATATGTAAATAAATCCCGTCATTTTCCACGGATCCTATACTTAAATATATATAGAACCCAGCACAAACATCCACTCTTCGACTCTCTAACTATCTTGATATCCAGCCAATTTTTCTGGCTTCAGATATTAATTCAACCCATAGACACTTACTATTTTGTATAGCACGGCACCGATTCGCTGTGTTAACAATTTTGCTGAATCAATGATTCTGTTGAATCAAATGAGGCCTCTTTCAATCACAGACACTTCACCTACGATTTATTTATCAGTAATCATAATTAGAAGTCTTTTCAACGCTTTAAAGCTTTACATCGATCGGTTTTGAGGTTTGCACTTCACACAGCCACTGTTATAATGCACAGTGTTTGTCTGCAGCAGTCAGACAAAGGTTGCTGATCGGCCATTGATCTTCGGTCTAGTGGTTTCAGATAAAATACAACTGAACTCACTGTTCTGTGAGAACACTCATTTTATTCAGATGCAAAATAGAAAGAGAAAGACAAAGACAAATCGAATAGGAGACAAGATTTCTCAACGCTAACAGCAATGTGGTTTTTAGAGATGCATCCCAGCGCCCCTTAAAGACCAGGGCGTTTGAAAAGCTGCGACGAATAGATGCCTTGCTAATGCTGTCACAAGTATGAAAGCCACCTTTTCTTCCTCATGAAAGCTTATAATCTACGTATAATATATATTTTCTGGCCAAAGCCACATCAGCGTGAAACTTTTGCGATGTGTACTCATTTGGTGACCTGATACGCGACATGTAGTGTTTTCATACATTCATACCATATCAGTGAATATGAGATACCTATCCTTCCATCACTCCATTCATATACCTTTTTGGTCAAGCCACGTCGCTGAATATATTACATTTCTAACCCTGCAATCTCTTTTAGAGATCATGGAGATTCTAAGGGTAAGCTAGATAATCAAAAAGCATCTTATAATTACGAGATCATCGCTGACATATTTATAACCACGTGTTGTGCTGCAAAATTGGCTCAACACAATCTTTCTATCACCAGCCATTTGTCTCAGAGTCGACTATATACCTACAGTGACATCTGTCAAGCTAAACATGATTATTTGGTTTGTAAGATTCCCTTCATTAAGTGGCAGAACTGAGTTCGATTTTCAGTATTCAGGTTAATTATAAGACAGATTTAATGCGAACGTTTTTTTCTGATATCATTGTGTACGTATGCGCTTCATGGCTTTTCTGTTGTAGAATTCAATCCATGTAAACATACTAGTTTGTATTCAAATGATCTATTTATTTCTAGTTGATTTTAGGGCGACATCTACTCAAATAAAATGACTCTGTTATGAAAGAAGTTATTTTAATGAATCCTTAAATGTCAAAGGTGATGTTGTTGCAGGTGGTAGTAGACAAGTAGGTGCTATCCTTTTTCCCAAAGGTAACCAAGAACACGAGGAATGTTTGCTGTTGTTCTTTTGTCGGCTATTATACACCAGCAGACAAGGTAATAGAGCATATCCTGACATTTTGATAGATACAGTATAAAGTATAAACAATAAAGATAATCAAATTATCTAAAGTTTTTATGTTATTTGTTGGACTTGAGCAAATTTGGCATAATGTCGCATTCGTGGAGTATTCTATAGCCTTTTTCCTCAAGTAATCAAATCCAGCTGTCGGACAACTTAAGATGGAATAATAGTAAACTAATCTTTCAGACCATTACTACTGCAGTGAGTCCTATATTTTGGTCTTATTGATTTGTCACTGCCAAAAGCTAACGTCTATAATTCTAAAGGACGGAAATCTAAAAAGAAAGAGAAAAAAAGATTCAGTTGCATTTTCATAATTTCGCCAGGAGACCTAAATTGTTGGTCTTCTTCTTTTAGTCCCCACCAAGAAAACGAAAGCCTAACCATAGTGGAACACAATTGAATAAAATCGGTATATAGGTTGAATTCTAGGTTTAATTGAATGTGTTGGAAAAGAAAAATTGAAGGGAAATTTCTAGAGCTTGTCCCGGTTGTCACAGGAGGAGATCTGTAAATACCAATCTTGACCTTCACCGTATAGGAGGTAGGGTGATTCCAAGAGGAAAATCTTGAAAAAAGAACAAAAGACATGCCAAAAAATATGGTATTTTTTTTTTATCTTACTTATCTTTCGAGGGGCAACTTTGGACAGTACTTTTTTCAACGCTGGTTTGATCAAATGAATTAATCCAATGGGAATAAACGTTTTTTTAATATATATTCACTAGGGCATTGCCCGTTCCGAAAATGCATATTTGGTAAGGGCCGAACGTCATGGTGTGTCAAGCAGCCTACCATAATAGTCATGCAAAATGATTTTTCTGTCTTTAAAATGCTAGCTTCATGTGGGCCATTAACGAAAATGTTTTATAGTTTCAATACATTTCCTCTGTCGACTTTACTAATTACTAATAATGGTTACTCACAAGTATTTCATTCAAATATTTTTACATGACAATATGACAGACTGATCCACAGAGCATTAAGTCCGGTGACTCCTAAACACGCATTGAAATCTTAATCAAATTTAGACATGAGGCAGTATAATACATTCTATTTTTTAAAAATACTTCATTACTATTTGATTTTCGGTTATTTCTTGCAAAGTCCCTGGAGAGGATGGCACATTCTGATGTAGTGTAATGTAGCTTTTGCATAATCTATGTGCTTTCATCTCCTGATCAAATTTTGTCATTCACTATCCAACCATAAATCGTTTTCAAGCTATAATCGCCATATTTTTAACAGATAGTTAATCCTAAGGAACTGCTAATGCCGATGTTAATTGGTGTTTCTCGTTTAAATTTCTAATTTTTCAGTCAGGGCAAAGTGACTGCAAATCTAATAAACATCCCAACGCCCTTCTTCATATCGTTACTGTCTCCTTTATAACTACATTTTCAATTGTTTTTACTCCTGTCTACTGTTATAGCCTCAAGTGTCCCAATTATAGTAGATACCATAGTTACTACCAGCTCTCTCAACCAACTTCTTTTTTCTTTTATTCAACATGGATCCTCTCACTACAACCTGCCGATATCATTGTATCTATTATTCAATACCATTTCATTCCTCGTCCTATTATTCTTGTCTTGCAGACATTACTCAAAATATTTGCTATGGGCAGGAAACTTTGGAACCATAAACTTGAGGTGAGTTTTTTTCTGTCTGAAATTTGGGGATGAACGACCATCATTATCTTACACTTATTTATACAAACAGTTTGAATAAATCTGTGTATGATATTGAGACAAGTATATATATATATGTGTGTGTGCGTGTGTGTGTGTGTGTTTGTGTGTGTGTATGTTTGTGTGTGTGTGTGTATGCTTGTGTATGTTGATGAAAATGACAATTGAAAGGTGAAAAGAAAAAACTTGAGAGAAAGCAGGAATTACATCTCCATTTTTTATTATTACATGGGTACGTTCCTCAATCTCCGACATGTAAACAGCTAAGTTTTTTCTGCACCGCTGCAACTTCTTTCTGAAAGATGGTTAGCACCTCTCCAAAATGCATCGAAACATGTCCACATGATAATAAAAAATACTTTCGAGTTGTAATACCCTCTTTTTCTCAAGTTTTTTTTCTTCTTATCTAACTGTCGGATCGCTTCATATCCACAATACAAACATATTTATTTACTGGTTGAAGTACCCGTCTGCGTCAGATAAAAAATATACGATTGAAATTCCACTCATGTAAAATATTTTTCTTCTACTCATAGGTGTAGCCAGACATCTGGAGATGCTGGGGGTTGCTTCCTTTAGGGGCTTCTGTAACAACTGATGAGAGTATTGCATGATTTCAGTAGAGATGCAATAAGTGAATTATTTACTGAGCATATTCTGAAATAGCCCAACTAACACCCTCTCTCAGTTATGCTTCTGCCTTCACTTTTGAATTTTCGTTGGCGAAACAGTTTCCCATCACTTCTGACCCCTTGAAGTGCATCCCTTAATTTTTGACACCCTTTTTCTAAAGAAAAATGAGCGATGGAAGGCAAGGGGTGTTAGGGATGCGTTGGAAGACAACAGGTGATGATGGAGTCAAGAGCCAGAGAATACAAGTCCACACCTCCTAGGCAAATAATTTTACCAAGCACATCCCTCATATCAATTATTTTCATATCAATCAAGTACTTTTAGATACTTCAGGACAATTATATTTTGATACAAAATAAAAGCTTAAATTTCTTCTCAAATTCTTACTATAAATTCAATTTTCATTGTATCATTTTGACTGGCTCCACAAGGGATGCTAATGTCAAATACGCTGTGAAGGTAGTGGATATACGGAAAGCTTGGTGAAACATTGGTTTAGAACCTGCATCTATTTCAACCCAAATACACATATAATTGTTTTGTCAAATTATCCTGCTTACGTCGACTTTAACGAACGAGACCAGGTACCCTCAGGGTGGGGGGTAATAGTCAAGTCACGTAGAAACTGCTCAAGAACACCCTCTACTGTAAGCAGAACGCGGCTTTCTGCCGCACGCTAGAAAGTTTAATGATTGTTGAGACCTGATACCTCGAAGTACAAAGTTTTCAAAAAAGAATGTACAGCATATATAGAATGATATACGTTTGGTATTAAAATACGGAAAAAATGTTACTCTAAGTTTGTACCACATTGCCATTTTAGAATAGCAATAACAGAAGCAACAACAAAAGACATAGCATAAATTAGGTTAATGCAAAGTCTCCATCATTTTTCAACCAAAACCTTTTTTCATATAAATTCACAGCATTATTGTCCATGGGCCAAAGAATTTCTCGGGCTTTTTATACCCTTACGCCACCACACAGTTAAATGTTTTATTCCATTCCCTGGACATTCACTACGTCACATTTTCAGTTTGAGGACTGGCTTTGTCATGTAGAAAGATCTGAAGTCGAATTCTTTACGGAGAAGAAATTTGTTTGTACCAATACATCATTCAATCGAGCCGATTGCTCACTGTAGCGTTGGAATAGTTTGTTCCAGTTCCAACAATTTTTCTCACAAAAAATGACCTTTGAATCCCACCAAAAATTAAGAAGATTTTCCTAATACATTTCGAATTGAATCGAAATGGTGAAAGCTTCCCTTGATTTAGCCTTGATTTTCATAGATTTTTTTTAAAATTCATCCAGTCACCGTTGACTATCTTGTCAAAAAAAAATTCTTTCCGTCTTCAGCAAAGAGATAATCGTGGTACAAATTAACATGATATAACTTTGCCTAAATTATTCACATTAAATACATATTAGTTGGGAAAAGCAAAATAAATATACTTCAACCTATGCATTGTTTAGAGGATATATAGATTGAACAACCTGGCGTATCCGGCGTTGCCCGGGAAAAAAAAAACTTGAAATATAACAACCCTGGAAAAAATGGTATTTTACAGAGATTTCATGGAATCTCCTACCGATGTGGCCTGCATGCACCTTCGGGCAGGTCTGCGTACCAACTCTTGAAAAATGAGAATTCGCACACTCACTTCTGGCGTTAATGATTTGCGAGTAAAAATTGTGTCCATGTTTTCCAGTTGCATTTGGGATGGTGTTAGGGTTTTATTATCTGGTAAGGATTCATCATTATTCGCAATCCTTTAGTGTCCGTCGTTGGACATAGACCTTCCCCAAGATTTGCCAGACCTCTCTAATTGTGGGCGTCACGGAGACAGTACTTTCAGAGTTTATGTAGTTCATCACGCCATCTTTAATTTTGTCGGCCAAGTTTTGCATGTGATCTCTCAGGATCCACCTTGTGAATCTCCAGCAGTTGTTTTACATTCTCGCAGCATGACCAGCCCATTGCCATTTGAGTTTTCTTATGGATTCTACGATATCTCAGATTCCTATAATGCACTGCACTGCCTTGTGATCCCTCCATGTAAAGTTGAGCATGATCCCCCCATCTACGCGTTGCGTGGTCCTCAGTTTAAGGGTCAATCTTTTGGTTAGGTTCCATGTTTCAGTTCCATAAGTGACTACCACGGGATACATTGGTTGTAGACCCTTCTTTTCAGCACTAGCAGAATTTTTTTTGTTCTTGAAGGTTGAGCTTGCTCTGACCAAAGCTTGCCAACCTAGTGTTATCTTCCGCTTGGTTTCTTCTTCTTTTGAGGATTTCATGGAGATTCATTGGCCTTGGTAAATGTAGTGGTCTACTTTCTCCAGTTCTGCGTCTTCGATTTTGATTATTGTATCTTTGTCTTCAACATTTCCGTCGCTTATGACATTTGCTTTACTAGAGTTCATGTGGAGGCCAATTCGCTTTCTTCATTCAGTCTCTCCAGCATCATCTAGAAGACCTGAAGATTCTCAGCAAAATACGAGGTTGCTCAGGTATTCGCCATCTATTCTGATTCCTTTATTTTCCCAATCAAGTTTCTGGGAGGCTGTGAAGGGTTTGGGTGAGCTGGTTTCTTCTTGTCTTACCCCTCCTTTGAGCTGGAAGAATTCTGAACTGCCTAACTGTCATAAGCACTGAAAGAAAGAGAAATTGACCTTTGACGAATGGAAACTAAGGCTGGAGTTTAGCATAATAGCTAAATTGTAAATAGAACCCTCTCATATAAAGCCTTTAAATATTTTCTTTCTCAAACCAAATTTCTGGAACGCTTGGAAATCTAATACATTGAAAGCACAAAAAAAAAAATTAAAATGAAAAAATTGAACTTTTCTCCTTCCGGTTGAGAATTCAGTCCCCTGATTTCATTTTTCCTGTTTCTAAACACTGAAGAGTTGTAGCTTTCTCTGATTTCTTTAGCAATAAAAGCAGTTTCTTACAATAAGTGCAAACAATCATCATAGAAATTGGCGATTTTTCTTTTGCAAATTTCTCCCTAAAAATGTGCGATGTAGGAAAGTTGAGGCCTACTGATTTAAAGTATGCCTATGTTTGTATCATGTGATACATAATTCTCGATTTACTAGAGTTCAAAGACACACACACGTATAGATACTATTTTATGATCTAGATAAGACGGAACAATCAAAAGTTTTGGACCAATATACTCGTATCCCTAAATTAAGTGACGCAACTGTATGCACGAGTACAGCTAAACGACATTGTGCTGCAATTTGTAAAATATTCGTTGTCATCAAAACACCTGATTATTCTATAGATTTTTCTATTCTGATACATATGCATAACTGACAAAGTATATCAGCAAAGTGAAATCTATAGATTGAAAACATCCTTCTTTCATTAATATATGCACCTAGTTCAAAAACTTTTCATTTTACTTACTATCACGCAGACTGGTTGATAGTGACGAGCTTTAACCTTCAAATCTTTTACCCGTCAGTATAATGTACATAAAGAGCCTTTCACTCAGGTGCAGACCCAACCGACTGGCAGTGGATGAAATTCTCACAGACTAACAACGGAAGTATATAGTTGCCAAGAATGACGCTTTGCATGGTGACAGCAGTTTGAATCGGTCACCTCAAATGCAGGTCAGTCGGTTATTACCGCACCCCTGACTGGACCTTAATTTTCCAAGCTGCACCTGATAGCGAAAGGTAAGGAGCGAAAAAATGTGAACAGGATGTCTCTCGAGTCATCTGTGCAATTAGTGTCGTCCGGACTTGACAGCCTATCTTTGTTTAATGCGCGTATTATGGAGGAGAAAAAAGGAAAATGGCGGTAAGGTAAACTCACTTTTCTGTGATGGAAGCCGGTTTGACTTCAAGGATTAAAGAGATGAATTGGCTGTCGCCGAAAGGCATGAAATTCTGCGCCAAGTTTCCCTTCGGTTGTAACAGCCATCAAAAACTTGTCTGAGGGAAGAAATTAGAGCGAAAGTTTTACACAAAGACATACAATGCCTCCACACAGACACACACACAGACACACACACATACTCACACACCCGTATGTGTATGTGTGTATGTGTGTGTGTGTGTGTAAATGCAAAGTGATCGTCTCAGGATAAAATAGATTAGCATAAGCATAATATTTAAAATGATGGCGTTATATATTTCTAACGACTGAAGGAACAGAAATATTCAACCATTAATTCAACATTAAGATGATATAACAGTTGTATGCAAAAGTTCCCAGTACTTTTTTTTTTAACTAGAGACTCAATGCACGGTTAAAAACCACTATTTTTTGCTGGAAACTTTTGTCCACACGTAATATATATGAAATTATGAGCCAGCAGAAAATAATTTATTTAAATAACTCAATTTGGCAAGAGACATTTTCTACGATGAGTCTCGTCCCAAACAACGTTATCTTTTACAGACACGCCATGTATTAAATCACTAGAAATAAGACTTCACTGTAAAAAAAAAAATGAAGAAAAAAAACACTCTCTTCTTTTCTCCTTCCTTTTTCATCATTTTGTTTTCATGGGTTATTCTTTGTGGTCTACCCCCCACTTCCCCGTGTCTTTTTTTTTTTCCTTTCGAGCTCTTATTTGATTTTTTATTTCGTTATTTCTTTTCGATTCTATCATCAATCCTCCGCTTTTCCCCCGTTTTTTTTTTTTTTTTTTTTCACTTTCTTTCTTTTTCATCACTATAGCTTTCCATCCCAGATTAGATTTCTCAAAACAATTATATCCTTCGGTCAAATATTGATTTAGGCTTTTCTTCCCTCTTTCATTATATTTTATTTTTACAGACCTTCAGCACCTCAATTGCTCGGGATGTCCAGCACTTTGATTCTTTTGGGATGCTCAATACCACAATTGTTAAAGGGGTTTTCAACACTTTGATTCTTTAGGGATAATCAGCACCCAGATGATAGAACCTAGGTGATGATTTGTTTTCAGCACCTTGGTTCTTTTAGGGTGTTCGCTACTTTAATTTTTTTTTTTTGAAGGGTGGGGGCTTCAGTCCTTTTATTCTTCGGGGATGTTCAGCACCTTAACGCTGATTAACGGTGGACCGGTAGTTGTTCTAAAATTTAGCATGTACCCCTCCATTTCTGTCTCTTTTGTCACTCACATAACTTCTGGGGTATATTATGTCCAAATACCCAACAATATGACAAAGTCTTTCTTGCCTGCTGATATCTTTGAAGCACGCAGCCTTTCACTCTCTCTCTCTCTCTCTCTCTCTCAGACCCCCGATATAACCTCATCACTATTTTGGGGGTATGGGATCGCTCAAAAATTTACTGTCAGATAGCGAGGGAAACTTGTACATATTTTGAAAGTTTAGTGATACACATATGAACGTTCGTGTGTATGTGTGTGTGATGAACGTACAAGATAGCCAGATTTTCAATTGTTGTGCGACCTTATATGAATTTCTGATCAAATAATCTTTTAACCTATTTCTTCCATCGCTCATATATTTTTTGTAATTTCTTCTCTTCTAAATTCATCCATGTATGAGGATGCATCGTTAAATCCGTAGTCTGACACAGTTACTAGCTGAGATTTGAATCTATATATTGGTCAAACTATGTGAATCATGGAGAAGCTTTGGTTTGAGTACATCGAAACGGAATGAAATCACATTGAAAAATAAATATTTGTTATGAAAAATAAATGCTTTTTCAATATTAGGCTACGAACTTATTAACTTAACCACGTATGTTTCTATTTTTAAGGTATTTGATGCTGGCGTGATAATAACGTCGTGGTCTCTTGATTTAGCATTTAAAGATGGTATCTGGGATCATCCAGGTTCGAACGCTGCCACCATGTTGATTATACTCTTGCCATGGAGAGTCGTGAGAATCGTCAACAGTAAGTGCATTGATTTTCAGTGGAATTGAATTGCAGGAAGTCAACTTTGTATGGGGAGAGCTTTAAAGTACTATCTGATAATGGCCATTTTTGATAGTATGGTTTAGATCAGTGGTTTTCCCAAACGGGGGTGTTCTCCCCGGGAGTGGAGGTAGGTAGTCCAAAGGGATGTGGATAAGCCTATTAGGTAAAATTAAAAGTCATGGTAGATGTTCTTGGTTCACAAGTAGTGGGGTATCTGTTGTAAGATAGAGTATAATTATACAACCATAGCTCCAAGTTGAGAATGATTTTAGATTTGCTTTCTCGCTAATACACCCACAGATCCAAGACCTAATAGAAAAAAACAAGGACAATGTGCATATCAGTTCCAATAGTAGAATTTTTTTCTTGCAATTAATTGGAATTTCAAACGTTGTGTTCCTAATTATTCTCACATGCTTTCTTTGAGTAACAAATAGACAGTTGCATCTGTACAATTATAAAATTAAACTAATTATCATTATAAAGCTGTCTAATTATACGCAAAAAAATAATCATTTTGAATCATTCTTTGTTGCAACTTACTCAAATGGCAACGGGGAAATTTAGTAATCTTGTTGACAGAAGCGGGGAATGACCTTGAAAAGGTTGGGAACCACTGGCTTAGATGAATGTTCAAATCACCTATGCAAATCATCTAGCTGTGATGATTTATTTTAGATATTTTACCACTAAACCTGCGAAATACTCTTTTTATACATCGGGGAGTCAATTAACTTATCAATTGAATGATCGATCTTATTTTTACAGTATACCCGTCTATGTATCACGTTCCGATCTGTTCATAAAAACACGCTATATTCCTCTGTATACCTGTCTTTCGTACTCCAATATGTGTACGTTAGCCTGGCACTTGTCTAAAAGATATATTTGGTAACGTAAAAAAGTTGGTTCTGTTTATTGATCAAGAAAAGAAGATACTGTTCAATCTTTCAACATTGTTTTATTGAACAATATATTTACAATTTTGTTCAACTACCTCTTTCTAACTTTCAGGCAATGTCAAAATTGTATCCTCTCTTACATCTTTCTTAGCAAATAACTGTTTTCGGTTACTTTTTTAGTCTTCAAAGGAATTAAATTTTCCATCATTATAATGATTTTGACTAAAATAAATCGTGAACCAAAGGTGCAATATCTGCTGAATACCGTAACAGTTTTTGCCTGTTCTCCAAAGAAATATATCTTGATGGAATATTACACCATTTTAGTTAACTAATTCCGATGTAGGGAGCGAGAGGGTGCTTCAGTCAGTTGCTGCCTTGAGTTATTCTAATCGTTCGCTTCTCCAGAAGAAGCTCATAATTGAGGGTCTCTTTCCAATCTCACCATATACACAGCATGTCTTTGTTCCGATAAAGACCATCCTTTGGCAGCGTAAATGGTGTTTCATTTTACTTGCTCCACGTTGTTATAAAGTATCCACTTTACATCGTCCATTATTATAGAACATTTAAATACGTGTTAAAATAAGTGTTTTATTTTTGGTAAGCTTATAGGTGGTCAAACATCAAAGTGACCAACATATCCAAGCTGGTGTGAACTATTTCCCATACTTGATTTGGATATAGTGCGTGTGTGTTCGTTACCCAACGAGTCATGTAATGCTGACTTTTCTTAGATAATTTTTTGACGTGATTTTTTATCAACCATGAGTAGTCTACCAGACGGGGGGGGGGGGCGGCATCGTACAACTCTGGAAAACACTTTTACAACATTCGATCATCTATAGGCCCTGCTCCTTAAATTGCACAATTGTTTGGTATTTCAGTTGAATTTTGCATGCTTTAACATAAATATATGATACACCGATTATTTTGCTCATTTTCATGCTTTTACAATGTTAGGATCGATAAACAAAAATACATCAATTTTGACATTTTTCAGATTCTAACTGTTATGTTGGCTGTCTTATTACAATAAAAGGCGATTTTTTTAATGGAATCATTGGAAACTTAGCATACTTAATGCAATCCAAGGACAAATACAGAATGCACTTTTCAGCCAACATAATGATATTTTCAGCACATCACTATTTGATTCCTTTTGTTTTTGGCCCTTCTAAAATTAATCAACCACTCAATAGAGTCGTTTTATAATTATATTCCTGATTACTTTAAACACTTAACAGAATGATGCTACCAAACCTTGCATCTTGTAGCTATTCTTGAACTCATGTAATCTGCGATACCCAAATGCCATGAATATCTGAATTCCTATCATAGGAAAGTCGTTACCCTTCTTTTTTTTTTTTCGTATAAATTACTGTTACCCTATTCAACTCAATAGATGTAACCTCTATACAAGTTCCGTCCAAATCAGATCTATTTATCCATACAAAGTAATGCATACATATTATGGTAGAACCTGATAGTGAATCTTAGTATACTGCATTGATTTTATTCATTCATACTCTTTACCTTTCTTTCCTTTGCAGACCACCTAAAAACCTTACTGCTACGTTTGTAATTAACTGGTTTAATTTGATTGCATAGAATTTACCATTGAAAATGTTTTGCAATGTCTGGTTTTGTGTATTTATTATTGATATATTTAGTGGAATGGAAGCAGGAAACAACATTGACTTCCTTTTTTTGTATAAAATGGTATTATACTTTCATTGGTGCATATTTAATTAGACGAGTAAAATGCTTGCTATTCCGTTCGGAAATTATGCAAAAATATTCATTCTCTTTCCCATTAGTATCCTAACCTGTCTTGTTTATATATATCTTGTGAAGACCGAAGAGTAAAGTCCTCAAAACATCAGTTTTGATCTTTCGATTTTGTAATTTTTAAAAAGATTTGTTTATGTCTTCCACTCGTATTCGAGGTGCCATGGGGAGGTACAGATAGAGAACGCTTCATATCTATCCACCTTTAATTCTCTTGGGTAATTTGTTATAATCCATTTCCGGTTAGCTTAATCCAACGAAGCTTCCCCACAGCCACGTTGACCGTGTATTTTGGGGAAACAGGACGAGGGATTAGACTTCTCTAATCTGTATTGAGAATCGCCTGTCTCTATGGCCGGTTACTGACCAAGGCTGAAAGGCTCATAGCTGGGTAAATAGCAGAGCATGACTCTCCTAGGGAATTGGGATGAAGTGAATGCAAACTGTCACAGCCCAAGTTTGAACTCGCTTCGTTAGTTCCATTTTCTGTGCTGTTAAAGCCGATTGACTAACTTCACCACGAAACATTAGGGTTTTTTTTCTAAATATTTTCAATTATTTGAATGGTAGCTCTAGCAATCAAACTTGAACTACCATAAGTTTTCAGAAAATCGATACTTTCGATTATCCATCTGCTCAATTTTTAAAAATAGCAGAACTTGCATTTGCAAAAATCCACGGCACACCACAGCGACGATTGCACGAGAAGTTATAACAATCTGCATCAGCTCAATTCAGAGTGTTACTGGTCAATCATTACGGTAATCTTTTAATCACAAAGACGATC
>OY735202.1:48774780-48804780 GCA_963457665.1 Thysanoteuthis rhombus
ATCACTCACCATAGATCATATAGACGTGTTTGTCAGTTACAAAAGCAGAATCCTTTTTTTGTAATAAACCGGAATTTCGAAGATGTTCCCAATTATTTTTGATTGCTTTCTTTGAGTGACAAATACACAGCAGCTGCTGGACAATAATAAGATTAAACTAATTCTTATTGTAAAGCTGTCTAATTATACGCAAAACAAAATAATTATTTTGAATTATTCTTTGTTGCAAATCACTTATATGGAAGTGGGGGAACTATGTATCCTTTAGATAAAAATGGAGAATAACTTTGGAAAGGTTGAAAACAATTACAATACAACAAGGGTATAAACATAATCCCAGTAAAAGAGAAAAAAACGTTGTTTTTTTTTTTTTTTTCGAACTCGTTCCTTCGATCTCAAACATACTTCTGACATTTATGACAACCATTTTCATTCCATTTGCCTTCTTGTAGAATCTTTCCAAACAAACAATATGAATATTTAAAATGACTGTCAAGAAACGCTGAAATACTTCTCTCCCCCGATCGACTAGTTCTTGAAAATTCCATTTTCTACTGGACAAAAAGAGCTCTTCCATTCATGATTTTTTGAGCGCCGTGGATCAGTGGTTAGCAAGTTGGTTTTGTTGACCATTACTGTTGTATTGATGACAACCCTCACTGTGTGTCCTACACTTTGGGTTTTGCGCCAGACTAAGCTAAATCAAGTATCTATCCAAAATGTGTTGTAGCTTCAAATGGAAAATATTTGTCAAATGATAAAATGCGTAAGTGTTTGTTGGATTGATTAAAGTCGGGATTAGGATCACTTCCTGGGATCAATCAATGGAGAACGGACTAACTATTACTATCTTACATTTTGATAGTCAATGTACAGAAATGAATGCTCCATATGTTGCTGAATCGTTGATTTGAAACTGAACTTCTTGATTAAACTATGCAAGATATTTGCCCCCGGTGTATTGACAATGCACAAGTTGGGGGTCAGTGTTCAATTCATATTTGAGACGGAAAGAATCGAATTGTGTGGTTGGTTCAGGCGTATATCTTAAATCGCAATCAGGAATCTCATAGAAAGTTTGGAGGAACCAAGAAACTTTTGAAGACCTGTATGCTCCCGACCCAGACTTCCCCACCCCAGATTCCCTGATTTCCTGATTAACAACATCTGCTAAATAAAGGGTACTTACTTTTGCATTCTTATATGTCACTAAGATATCACTTCAAGTGACTGTTATGATTTGTTTCAGCGTTTTAAAAAAAAGTACACTTTCAACGGAGCACCATACTTTAAAAAAAAAAAACCAGAAGAATTCTATTCAATACAAACTATGATTCCGTTGGAGAGGAAACAGGTATTATAGAATGGTGCTGAAAAAGAAAACTTCGGTTTCATTTGGCCTCCTGTAATATTTTACAGAGAATTCTGTCTGAAGGAGATTGGGGCTGAAATAAACAGTTGGAGTGCGGTCTATAGTACTTTTACCTGAGCACTGAAAACTATATTCGTTGAAGGGTTGTGATGGACAAAAAAGTACGTTTTAATGAGCATATCATATGAACATGGATATATATAGGTATAAACAGTATGAAATGAATAAATAGATAGATAAAAATGAATAGGTTGGTACAGAGAGATTGAGAAAGATAGATACAGATAAGCAGATTGAGGTAGACAGATATATAGAGAGATGAAGATAAATATGTATAAATAGATTGAGATAGATAGATAGATAGATAGATAGATGATGGATGGATGGATGGATGGATGGATGGATGAATGAATGGATTGTCCACATTTTATTGTTAAGGTGAGAAAAAGTTTGAAGATGAAAATCAGTTATGGAAAAATTCCTAATGCTTTGTAACCAATATGATCGATATAGATATAAAGTATAAACAAACTCCAACGTCTAGTGGCTATGCCCAGAATTTTTTTTTTCTGAAGTAGACGTATATAATTAGCACGGTCGATGTACGAAAGGAAGTGTGATATTATTGGCAATATAGATCTCTTCGAGCTCACAGCTATGTCGGATGATTTTGCAGTCATTCTTCCGGCCACAAATCTCCCATTTACTTGGGTATTTTCTTGTTGAGTATCTGTTTATTGATGTTAACATAAACTAAAATTAAAAGCAAATGAACATACATGCAAAAAGTGAACATATATCTGCGGTTCCCAACTGAGATAACCCAAGGTGTAGCCCAAGGTAGGGATAAGGCTATTGAGTAAGAATAAAAGTCATGGTGAATGTTTGGGGCTTAAGAGTGGTCAGGATGTGTTTCTCACAAATAGACTCACAAATCGAAGTACTAGTAGCACAAAAACAAGAACAGAGATCACATTGATGCGTATCAAATCAGTTACGATAGCAGACTTGTTATTCTTTTGTAGAGAATGAGAATTTCTAATGATGTGTTCCTAATTAGTTTTGCTGGATCTCTTTGAGTAACAGATACACAAAAGCAGCTTTACAATTATAGAATTAAACCTATTCTTCTTAAAAAGCTGTCTGATTATACATAAGATAAAAGAATTATTCAAAATCATTTGTTGTAGCAACTTACTTAAATTGACAAAAGTGGGATATGACCTTGAAAAGATTGGGTATCACTGACTTTGATGAAAAAGAATGTTTACCAATTTCTCTGATGAAGCATTGACATTATTATTAATTTTAACTTTCATCTTATTTCTCTTGATTTTTTATCATCTCTAAGGAATTTATTCATATGGGTTATTTGAAGCTGTCGTGGTCAAATCAATGTCCACTGACATGGTGAGTCACGTTCCCAAAGATGAGGGTTCAAATATTACAGGACGCTTTTTTTAAGTCAATTTCGCTCGATTCACGATTATAGAATAACAATCTGAGATTTGGGATAAAAAGCAACAGAAACAAGATGAAAGAAAAAGTTAAACTTAAACTAGAAAGTCATTATTCAATTAAATTTCATCAATCAAGTGGAGCACTTCCGTTTTGTCACTAATATTAAAGTTCACAAATTGAAGAGTTTTTCTTTACATATTTCGCTACTTATTTTACAGCAATGTCTTTATTAATACAAATAAAAGCCAAGTAAATTTCACAGTGCATTGTTGTATCTAAAAGATAGGACAAAAGGTTATTTTCATAATTATTTTCTGTTTTAAATAATAACTCATCTGCTTACTTTTATATGCTTGATTAAAAAATTCACAATTATCTAAACGTTTTTTAGAACTGAACGACGGATAGAATGCTTTGTGAGAGATACTGATATTTTGCAGGGCCTCCTTTTACTTGGCAGTATTGATTTAATGCATTTATTTTGCAATGGCTAAATACTAGTCGTAGTAAGTTCAAGTGAACAATCCCTTATCCGAAAACCTTCGAACCACACACTTTTCAGAATTCGGAATGTTTCAGATTTCGGAATCCTATCATGGGTAATGAATGGATACTTACTACATATTCCATTTTCTCTGTCTCACTGTTAACCAAAGGGGTATCTGTAGCCTCTTACTTTAAACAGTCATTAAAGTTTAGGAATTACCAAAAAATGTTAGCAGCAGAGGCACATCTGACTAGTGGGAGCAGAAACAAAACTCCACGGAGTAGGTTGAGTCAAAGCTGTTTCAAAATAATAACTCCAACTGTGCTCTATAAGGTCTGATAAGATGCAGCAGAAGTGAACGAGACTGTCTTGTTCGAGTGTACATCGTGTTGGGTTATGATGACGCCAAATGCAAGCTTTTATGTACAGACGACATCCATGATTGTGTACCTGTATGTAACTTTGACAGGATGTTGGCACTTAGATAAACTAATTTTTATCATGTAAAATATAATATTTCTATCCAAAGAGAACCTTCAATGGAGTTGTGTGTTAAAGCAACTGGTGATTAGCAAAATTCAGTGTATTACTCTCTGTAAGTAGATGGGTAGACAGGTATTAATGTAGAAACATATGCATATACCGGTTGTAATTAAATAATCCAGGAAAAAGGCGCACTCTTAGAAAGGAGCGAAATATTTATGAAACTTTTGAAAACGCTACGTAGGGATGCACATTTTTAAGAAAGCAAATTTCCTTGTGTTTTTAATCAAATTTGAAAAGACCCTGGGTATTTTAGGCTGTTGTTTTTGTGGGTCTGTTCTTGTAAATCCCGGGGAGTGATCATTAACAGGAACGACACGATGAGAAATTGAACTGAGCCTACACCACGACTGACTGATATATTTTGCTTCTAAGCATAGTACATACATTAACTTAGTAGATAAGCACTCTAAATTTAAAAAAGGGGCTTAAAAAAATGAGTACTTCAACTCTTTGAATTGTCCAATTCCTGAGTGTACAGGTCACAAAAGGTAGCACCTGCACGCTTTGACACCAGAAATTTACTTCGATTTTAAAAAAAAGTTCTTCCAAAGTACAATCGAAGCCAATGAATACTTTGCAAAAAATTATTTTGGCGTTGTGCAACCATAACATTACAACCATTCATGCCTGGTCGCATCATGTGTTTCGTTACAATTTTAATCCGCTGTAACTAGCGACAGACGCCTACATAATATCTTACAACATTCAGTTTAATGCTCTACTGAGCTAAATCTGTATTTTGTTCGTCATCTGAAGTGGATATTTATGTCATCTACAAATAAGTACATTCAGTCTTTGGCTGGATTCGACGGGCGGTCACAAGTATCTTGCCTGTTTGCAAGATAGTGGTGTTGGCTAGAGGGCCGTTCGCGCCAAATGCCGTCTGTGTTATTCAGATAAGACATTAGCCAATGCTATCTTACTCACAACAGCAGCAGTAGCTGCAGCAGCGGCAGTAATCGGTGTAACTTTGATTGTAATCCCGTCCGATTACATCCGGGATCAGCGAAGAAGCTGGAGTAAATCGGACGGCATCAAGAGACGATTATTTGTCTACTGAACTGTGCTTTGATGTGAGGAGACAGGGACGTGGCGTGGGACTGTCTCTTACTATGATAATGACGGTTGCTGCAGCGTTGGCGGCGGCGGAAGCGGCGGAGGCGGCGGCGGCATTTCCCCATCCTTCTTTGCCAACGTTTAAGAGCGCTGTTCCATTTGTCGATCGTGGCTTGGAATGGGTAATGTTCAGGAACGTTTGGTCTGGTGACAGAACTAGAGGAAGGAAGATGAGATGTCAGACTCTTAAGGTGAATCGGGTGGAAAGGGGTGGAATAAGAAGGGTTATTTGTGTGTCATGTCAATTGTGTCAAGTGAACGTGCTTGGGTCACGCTTAAAACGATCATGTCTGGCAGATGTCGGTAATCCGTAAGGTTGGCTGTGGTCAATTGTAATTTTGATACGTTTAACTGTTTAATCAAATGAACTGATTGGTAATCTCACAGCAGGACTGTCGTCTCGACCCATGAATAATGACGTCGTTTCACTCCTAACACGTAGTAGATATTAATTCGACGATCAATTCCAATCATGAAAAAATTATTTTAGAAAATTTTTTTAAAAGATTTCTGGACGTTCACTTTCAACGAATTAAAAACGTTTAAGGATCATGGAGTGGCTCGACCGTGTATTCCATTCGAGCGGCTTGTCGATTCTTCACTTTTAAAATTAAATGTTTGGCAATCTAACTCAAAATTCATTAGTATAATCCTATCATATCATAGATGCTTGAAAGATTACATTGCGTCATCCAGGGATATATAGTTCCAATTATAACATGATCTCATCAGACGTTTAGCGTCTTCCGTCGGACATGGGTCTTTCACAAAATTCACCAGACCTCTCTATCATGGGTGTCACGCAGCCAATACTTTCATGACTTTTTTGGTTCATCAAACAATCTTATTTTTGGCGGCCACATTTTCCCGTATGATCTCTATGGATCCATGTAATGAGTTCTGATATCCAGCAGCTGCCCGATATTCTCGCCATCAACATCCGGTTGCCATTTGAGTATTGTATGATATCTATGACACTATTTTTTTCTCTTTAATATGATGTGCTGTCTTGTGATCCCCCAATGTGATGTTGGTCTTGATTCTCCTCTGTGCATGTTGTATGTTTTCCAGTTCAAGGGTCAATCTATTGGTTTGTTTCCATGTTCTAGCTCAAGCTTCTTTTAGGACTAATGGGATTTTCTTGTTCTTGAAGGTTGAACTTGTTCGACTGAAAGCTTGCTAACCTTGATTCTTCGCCTGATCTTTTTTTCTCTTTTGGAGATTTCATCCAGATTCGTGGTCCTAGGTGGATCTAGTGGTCTACTTTCTTCAGATTTGCATTTTGATTTTTATCGTTATGTCTTTGTCCCAAGCATGTTTGTTGTGCATAATCTCTGTTTTACTGAAGTTCTCATGAAAACCAATCTTCTTGCTTTCTTCATTCAATTTTTCAGCATTATTTGGAGATCGTGAAGTGTTTTAGCATAGAAAAAAAGAATGTCGTCTGCAAATCTAAGGTTTGCTGACGACGTCGTTCTTTATGAGTTACTTGAGTATTCCCTGTTTGTTCTGATTCCATTATTTGTCCTGTTTAGGTTTTGGAAGATCAGTTCGAGACAAGCTGTAAAAAGTTTGGATGAGCTGGTATCACCCTTACCCCTTTTTCGTGTTAAAAGGACTCAGTCTTTACGTAGTCTAATGAGGGAACTGCTGGGTTGGTAGATGGGTTGCAAGATTCTAGCATATACAGGATTTACAACTTGTTTATTATAGCATCAATGACCTTGGGGTTCCACTGAGTTGAAGGCCTTCTTGGAGTCGACAGATGCTACAACGAGTGTTATTTTATATTCTGTTGTTTTCACTTTTAGTTGATTTGAACTGTTACTGTACTGATAATGTTAATAGTTTTGGAGTTCCTATCTTTTTTGAGAATGCTTTCGATGACTGCTGTCGTGGATCTTCTTATATTTTCTCTTCGTTTCTTTTGGATGGTTTTGTTTAGTCGGGTTGCCGCAATCTTTCTTCTTCTTGTTGTGACTTGAGATTCCAGCGTATTTGCATGAGATCATTGATTTATTCTAAGAGTTTATTGATGGTTTGTTCGCTCTTTGGCTTAAACATATTGGCGACATCTATTAGAGAGGTTATGTTGTTAGAGATCGTTGATACTTTCCTTCTGGTTCGATGAAAAGTTCATGTCCGTTATATATGCGATATATTTCTTCTTACACAACAAGCGGGGAAAAAATACTATTTACAATATTTACACATGAAAAAGTAGCTGTTACCAAAAATATTTATTTTGATACACAAACCCAAACAAAACAAATGATGTAGTGTTTTAGTTTGACAGAGATACTAGTTACACAGCATCAGTGCTTCTCCCACTGCGTATGAAAAGCTTGTTTTTGTTAATTTATGATTTTTGTCAGTGTACATTTTCCAGGGCAGTTTTATAAACAAAACAAAAAGAAATCAATTTTTGTTTCCTCTAAGTTTTTTCGTTTGGCTGAAAAAAGCTATGCTGATCCCAAAGTGACCTCTAGCGACCCCTGTTACCTATCCAAACGAATTTTAGCTTATCCACGTTACAATTTGTGGGTTCAAAAACATGTTCGACTTGATAGATAACTCAATATTATGCTAAAATTTTATTCAACTGGCTAAAATGACGGGAAATTATCTCTTATGACCTCGAATGACATTTGAAGTCAACTTATGCCATAAGTGGTTGTCCTATGAGTCTTCATGGCGAGCGCTTGGTGATTGGCCATGTAGTATTAGCGTGATACTGGTAGGAATAAACAAACACACGAACAAGCCATGTCAATATAGATTCACATATATTGGACTTTCTTTTCACGTGGCTATGGTGGAAGGTAGGGAAAAGGAAAAGAAGGATGGCGTCTTACCTACAAATATACAGGAACACACCTTTTGTTAAAAGTAAGTCTGCAGCTACCTCTTACCGAAAGATTATACATTTTCGGCTGATATTCATTCGAATGCTCGAACCGATTTATGTTGTTGACAATTCAGCGATCGCAATAGCCCTGTGTATATCTGATGGTCAATTTGATTCCGCTTTTTCATTTCCCCTTCCTCTTGATCAGTGTTATTCACAGACTTTTTTTGTTGGAAGCAAAGAAAGGATGTGTGTGGGTGTGTCAAACAGCCAAATGTTTGACATATTCATGCAGTAAAATAATCAAGTTCTTAAATGTGAAATTGCCGATGTAAGAGATGTTTTCAAGAAGGAAACTTGTTTTTCAAAAACGAATGTAGTGCTTTACCTACAAACTTACGAGACTCGTGATTTCACAGTTCTGGAATTCGTTCGGTGAATCATTTGGAGGGATAGTGTTCAGGTCTTGTGGTTCATTTCCAACTATCTCTTCCATGTTCTGAAATCGAAGTCTTTTTTCTTGATAGATTTCAGTTTATGGAACAAGAAAAAAGTCAGTAGAGACCGGATCCAGATATTACAGTTGTTGGGGGATAATAGTTGTCTCGTGCTTCACCGAAATTTTCGTTCCTCTAACAACAGATTTTGCTTCAACCCAATAGATAATCGTTTGTTTTGTTTTGTTTCTTTTTTTATTTATTTTGAATCATGTGGCATGAACTTATACAGATTCTTGCCTCTTTAGAAACTACGCAGACAGTCAGCTTACGATTTCCATGGCACACAGCACGCACTTTTACAATGTGTTCTTCGTCCGGCGAGATGAAAGGTCGTTAGATTTGAATTTTTTTGAATGTTCTTCCCGATTTGAAACATTGGTATCATTCATGGCATTGGTTGAAACTTAGATCACCCTCCCCATTAGCCTGTTGCAACATTACGAAATCTCAAAAAAAAGGTTCCCCCTAATTCTTAACAGAATTGTGCACAAATACGCTGTTTTTCTTTATCACTGAATTGTCTGCTTATGGGGGAAAACACCAAGTGCATTACACAGACGTTCGCTCTGCTATGTGTCTCCCCAAAACTGACCAAAGTAACTTGATGTGGTTCCTGTATATAGAGAAGGTCAGAGGGACTGCTACATAAGACATCAGAAGCTGAAACATCTCATTATCGCGCTGGGTCAAAAGTTCGGTTTTCTTCGTGGGCACACTTCATATCTAAACAAAATAAATTGGGAAAAATTGAATTATTGATTTGAAAATATAATTTCAGTCAGAATATTGTACTCATCCGGTCTTTATTTATGTATTTCACCGTACCAAAGAGAATAGAAGTCTTTTCATGAAGAAATATCTATTGGAAAAACCTTATAATTTAATTGAAGATCTTATATATATATATATATATATATATATATATATATATATATATATATATATATATATATATATATGACACAAGCAAATTCTGAAAAGATTTTCAATGTCAAGTGTTTAAAGCTGTAAAGTTTTATATAGCCCTTAAAGTTTTACAGCTTTGAGCACTAAACATTAAAAAACTTTTTCAATACCATGATATATATATATATATATATATATATTCCACAATGTTTTTTCCAATTCGTAAAAATTCAAAAAAAGGAAGAAATAGAAAGATTTTTCTGTTGTTGATGACATTCAATCAAAGTATTTCTTTTAATCAAAGTGAATAGAGCTATTAATGTATGAAATAAGATTCACAAGGATGTATATCCAATGAATGTCAACGTTTTGTGCGCATGAGATGATGACATTTTAGCACAAATTTTCAAGATGAAATACCTATACATGATTCTTGGTTTCAGCTTACTGTCAAGATTCAAGAGTAATAAGATCAAAATTAAAAGTAACCCACCAATCTTGATGAAACCCGGAAACACGTGTTGGATTATCTCTCACAAACGACTAACATCAAATTGTTAACAAATTTCGAGTTGAAATCTTCCCAAATCCTTGGGACTTTGCAACGGGTTTCCCTGGATGGTGCCCCACATCGAACAACAGTATTAGATGGATCAAGGATTTCAAACAAAGGTCAGTATTCTTAACAGATGAGCCAATATAGAGGGGACGCTGTTAACCTCGAAGAATGAAGAAACGAAGCCCAGAAAATGTTTGAAGGAGATCGTTGACTCACCATTGATCCAGTAACCACGGAAGTTAGAATATCACAAAGTTCAGCATTTTTAATTTCAAGTGAACATCTTGGTTTCAGCATGTTTTTGGCCTGATGAATGCCAAAACCGTTGCTTATGATCGACTCGCTCGAGGAGCTGATGTTTCCATTATTTTTGAAGCAAGACTGAAACAAATGAAGACAATTTTATGCAACGAATCGTAAACGGGGGCGTAACTGGATCTACTAATACGATCAAGATCCAATCAAGTTTCCATCAGAACAGTGGTTTGTAACGGTATCTATCGGGACAGTCAAATTCAAGGAAGAGAGGTCAGCTCAACTTCCATTATTTTCATCCAGTGTTTCTCTTGTACAATGACATCTACGATCAGAAAGATATATTTTCCTCTTTTGTTCATCTTTACAAATCTGGTCATCTCTATTAGGTGGAGTCGTCTGTCTAGATATCAATACCAAATAGTACCTTTTTCATGGTGTTCTAAACAACGGTCTTTTTTTATGCTGATATCATTCATTTAGATGGTTGGAGTGAAGTTTTTTTGCACGGTTCAAAATGTACAACTGCCCCTACTCTATCGTGTCTGTTTTTATATTCATTTTGAGCCATCTTGCCGCATCGCTTTTACTAATACTAGCTTTTTATGCAATCTTAGATATCATGGGTAGGATTTTTTATTTAGAAAATACGTCAAAATTTCCATTCACTAAAATGTTTGCATGTATAACGGATGTGATATATTGAGCAAATGCGTCAAAACTTTTACTCAAATCATTTTCATATATAAAAAAAAGGGGGGGGGTCCAAAAGTCATTGTACACGGGTTTAGCTAAAAGAATTGCCCAGGGGTGTGTATATATAATCTGTAGGATTTATTAAACGTTAAAAAAAATTCTATTCAATACAAATAAGCAAAGCATATCGTATGTTTCCTTCTGAATCTTCATATTTCAACGGTGACCAGCATATGAGAGTCTATCAATATTGATCCGATGAATTACTTCGCACAACCGTTTCAAACTCTTTTCGCCTATTGCCCTTTGAAAGATATTCTCGTGTTTCAGGGTCTGCTGTCAAATACAACGAGGAACAAATAAACTGGAATTCATTAATCATTAATCCATTATTGGCCCCTTTCAAATGTGCCAGTAGACCAAGGAGCAGGGGTTATACGCCCCCGTTTGTTAATGGCTTACGTAGCAGAACAGTATAAGTCCAGAGGCAACAAGTTGTATGAGTTAAAATCCAGGCATCCGGTTCGTATACACGAGACTGAAGCGTTAATAGCTAGAAACTGGCCAGGAAGTACCCGCCCCGAGATATCAACTCATGTGGAAGTCATTGTAAACATTCCTTTTGAAGATCAATGTTCTGATTAAAGACGAAAGCTTTCCTTTCTTTCTCTCTTTCATTCTTTCTTTCTTTCTTTCTTTTCTCCATTTTTGTTGTCCCTTGCGAGATTTTGTTTTTCGATTGAGCGATAACCAACTGGTCACCTAGTCTTTGAAAATCTGGCCCATACACGTTGGAAAGAAGAGTAAACAGCGAGTGACGAAGCCAGGACCGAAAAGGTCACTAGTGTTGTGACACTATCCCAGCTATCTTGAAAACGTCTCTCTTCTGACAACAAAATACTGAATGGGTAAATAGTTGAATGGCATTCCATCGGGGTCTTTCCTCCCTTTCCTCCTTTTTTTCACTCACATCTCGAGTCTCTCCCCTCCTACCCAACCAGACAGCTCCCTGTGGCGATCTTTAGTTACCTGCAGTCTTCCAGCACTCCCAGTTATAGGTTAAGCGACACCAGGAAGAAACAACAGAGTGAGAGGTTTCGTTTCATTCCATCTCTTATTTAATGAGTCAGCTGTTGCAAAGTCAAGCTAAAGAAACACTTGGGTCATAAAATCAAGTGAAGTGTCCTTCACGTCAATGGTTAGTTTATTATCGTTATCGCCTGCTTTCTCCATTTGATATAAAACAACAATTCTGCTGAGAAAACCAGGAGTGTTTGAATTCTAATTCAAGCTTAATATGACACAGGGTTGTAACACTTGAGCACTCAGTGGGTATACGATTCATTTAGTTTGGAAGACAATCGACTTTATACTTAGGTTGCATACGTATTTTTCTATTTGTTATGTTCTAACTGGTCTTGATCAAATCATGACCTTCGCTGTGATTTGTTGATTTTGTCAAGAATCGGTCCAAGTCTTGGGTTGTCTTTGTTTTTCTACTGTGACAAGAACAAGAACAATCCTCACCGAATTTGGGGGGGGGAGTAAAAGTTTGAAATCACGACCCAATGATCGGCAGGCGGCTCTCTTGCCGACTTGACCAAACTGACAAGTCTTACATATCTGCGAAATCCATTATACACGTACGCAAGGGCTTATTTCATTCTAATACATGAATTCATTTATACTAAAAAAATATATCTTCTTCATATTTTTTAAAATTTATTATATATACAATACAAAAGTTATAGCAATTATCTTCAGTCGGAAAAGAAATCGATGCAAGTGTGACACTGCAGCAGTCAGGCTTGTTATAGAAGCAGTCAGTCAAGAAATATTTGCAAATATTAAAAAGTCTAATCTTAATTTATCTTAATTCTAAGAGGAAATATAATACTTATTACTTTTAGAATATTTCTTCTTCCATCTTATTGTTGCTCTTATTCCCTGCACACAAGGTTTTTACACTATACGATCATAAAAGCAAGCTGCGTGGATCAGAAATGAAGAGACCTCTGATTAGATTTAAATTCGCATCCTTCATTCTCTGGGGACGTCTAATATGGACATCACCTTAACCAGTTTGGCCACGGGCGCCTAAAAAAAAGCACCCTAGTTCTTTCGAAGTACTTTTCTTGGGACCTCGCACGCTTATACAAGCCTTCTTTTATTTTTTTCAAAACAGTCTGCAGAGTTCTCTTCAGAGATCGCTAGGTCGCAGATGGCTAAATCTAGACTAAAAGAAGGGTACTGGCAGACCTGGGTGATACGATGTCTTGTTAAAAAAAAAACCTGCTCGAGACGTGAAGAATGGGCAGGTTCGGTCATGCGACCATGGCATAACACAAGTTCACTCAATGGAGTCCCACTGCCAACTAAGTCGCTGCTCATGCGTGTGTCTCTAATTGGTTGCCGGATTATATTGATGGGGAAGGCTCAGTCACTGTGAATCTGACGATCACCGTACACAAATTCGCTCAATTGCGTCTCACAGCCAACAGAGTAATCCCCTCGAAGTGTATCTGTTTGAGCATGCGCAGTGAGATTGCCAAGTTATATCAGTGCTTTGCAATCGGATCTCGGGGTATTCAAAATAGCTAGATAATTTCCAGACATACCACGTAGATGCTAATTCAAGCATATGTTTAGAGCAAAGACTCCTCTGCTTGGTAGTATTTGTTTGTCACTTGATGAAGATAAAATGAGCCACATCATTCATGTTTGCCTAGTTGTAGAGCGTTAGCATGTTTTAGAATCCATATACCCACTCCATATGCGGCAAAAGACTCAAGTTTGCCGTTCATGGTAGGGTCATTAAAGATAGTTCCGTTAGTTTTCGGCCATTACCACAAACGTTTAGGCGTACCCCTGACCCTATTCCCCTCAGTGTAATGATGGCTCAACGCAAAGGCAATTTTTCGATTCACTACCGATAGAATTATGGAGTTTCTGATGAAAAGAAAGCTGATATACAGTGGGATTGCAGGCAAGCCAATTGATCGGATTCTCAAGTGAGCTCGGCACTAGATAAGCGAGTGATTATGAGCAAGTCCAGCCTTTTAACTTCTGATATTCTCTAGAAGCACAGGAGAGACAGAGGTAACAACAGTTAAACAAGAATACAAGGCTTGCTGGAAAGTGATGTCTATACAAATACACAGCATTATTTTTATTTTTATTTTTCATATCATCACTATCATCGGTCTTTTATCGTCCGTTGTTTAACATACACTTTCCCCAGGATTCGCCACACGTCTCTATTTTGGGCGTTGCGAAGCCAGTACGCTCTGAATCTGTCCGGTTCATTCCGCCATTTCATATTCTACCGGCCTCCGTTCCGCACTCGATTCTTGGGGATCTATGTTTTGAGTTGTGATGACCATTGGTTGTCTGCCATTCTTGCAACATAACCAGACCATTTCCTAATGGTTTTTCAGACTCCCATTTTCCCCCTAATATACTGAGATCTCTCCATGTGATGTTGAGCATGATTCTTTCATGTGCACGTTGCATGGTTCTCAGTTCGCAGGCGAGTCTCTCGATTATGTTTCATGTCTCAGCTCCATAGATGACTATCGGGAGGAACCATCGGTTGCATACTTTTATGTTTGGGACTAATAGGATTTTCTTGTTCTTGAAGGTTCAGCTTGCTCTGCCAAAGGCTCGCCATCTTACAGAGCGATTCTTCGCTTGATTTTCTCTTCTTTTGAGTAATATTGTATTGTAAATGAATACACAAAGGCGAGCTTTTGTGTGCTTGAGTACAAACGATACACGCATCTTTCTCATTTTGCCTTCTCGTAAAGCATATTCCATCTGCTATTTCAGCGCCCTATCTATATTCTCAGTTCAGCAATAACACTAAGAATTACGAAGCTGGATCAATAAGTTGTAGAGTGAGTTTTTATATGCATCTTAGCTTCTCTACAAGACACTTTTAGGTCGGTTGGTCGGTCGGTCAATTGGCCTCATATATGCTAAATGTCGATTTTCTAAGCTGGATCATGTTGGGTTGATATGAAACTCAGACCAGTTTTTCGGATGAACCATCTTTATCTTCCCCTTGCTCCTCCTCTAGTTACTCATATCATGGATGGTGGATGTATCGGTGAACTTGGTTTTTATTCAATTTAAACCCTGTGCAGTAAAGTAGCACTCTTTTTCAACCTACTCGTAACATATTTCCAATGTTTTCTTTATCTACTTATCCCCGGCCCTCTCACATTTTCACACCTTCTCTCCCTGTCTCTCTCTCCCTGTCTCTCTGTCTCTCTTTACTGTAAATATCACTTGTTTTCAATAGTATTTCTCATTACATTATGTAATTATGCAACAATCTTACAGTATCAGATAAAAAAATCAATATTGGTATCGATGTCGTGTTGAATAATGTATCGGTGTGTGCTTGGTTTATGAATCCGGTAACAGATATTTTCTGTCAAAGAATGACGCAAGATTGTTTTTGAAGACGAGAATAATAATTCTTCTCCAGGGGGCATTAGTATCATCATCATCATCATCATCATCATCAGTCATTTAATGTCCATCGTTGGGCATAGACCTTCCACAGAATTCGCCTCTATTCTCTATCATGGGCGTCGCAGAGCTAGTATTTCCTGAATTTGTCTAGTTCATCTTTCCATCTTGTGTTCGTTCTGTCGGCCTCGGTTTCTCATGTGATCTCGGGGGAACTGTATTGTGAGTCGTGATGTCCATCGGTTGTCTTTCATTCTTGCAACATAGCCAGCCCATTGCCATTTTAGTTTACTCGTGTGGACGTTGTCAAAGATAGCAAGTACATCCAGTAAAAATATCGTAGTAGATTTAGGTATTGCAAACATCACTTCTTCGGAAAGAAAAGGGTGTGTCGTACAGGGAGACTGGGAGTGTCTAACTGTTAGGGGGTAACGAAGAAAGCAAGAAAATTGGTCTCAACACGACCTTTAGTGATAGAAACGTCAAATAAAACGAATATGTTGAAAACGAAGACACAACGATCAAAATCGAAGACGCAGAACTACAGGAAATAGACCACTACATCTACCAAGGACAATGAATCTCCATAAAATCCTCAAAAGAAGTAGAAATCAAGCGGAGAATCACACTAGGTTGGCAGGCTTTCGACAGAGCCAGCTCAACTTTCAAGAACAAGAAGATTCTGCGAGTGCTAAAAAGAAAGAGATACATCAATTTGAACCCTGAACAATGAATGACGTCCATGAATCCTCTTGATAGTCACCTATGTAGCTGAAACATTGAACCTAACCAGACCTAACCAAAAGACTGACCTTCAAACTGAGAACCATGTAAGATGAACAAAAGAGAATCATGCTAATCACATGTCCAGTGACAAATGCTAAAAGGCTACTGTTACTGCTGCTGCAGCTGATGATGATGATGATGATGATGATGATGATGAAAGTTTCGCCATTATCCCTTAACTTTGCGTTATGCTCGATAAACTATGCCATGCGTCTGAGCGATAGGCGAAGGGGACAGGTGAGCAATGGTCTGTCCAAGCTACGTAACCAAATATTATTGAACGCCTAATGTCTGACCCCGACCCCTGGAAGGATTTAAGGTTACTTGTGGCACGTCCAACTGCGTTGAACTGTAATTCCAAACTACCTCAACCAGAGACTTTAGAAAATCACTCCACCGAAAGAAAAACTATGCTTTCATTTACTACCTAAAGACCCCATGATACCTTTTTTCCATGGTGTTGGCTTTGCTGGAGCACGGACAGTAGACAACATATTCAATAAGATTCCGCCGCTGTTGGTTCTCTTACCATGACTGCTTGAACCATTTGGTTTCTAAATAATTCGTCTCTCGGAAACTACCGTCCAGAAATATTCGGCCGAACAGTTACAAAGTTAAGATAAAAGTGAAAGAAGTTGATGACAATAATTGTGGGGATTATCCGTCTGGTGATCAATTTGTTGAAGCCCAGGTTCTGTCTTCATCTTCATCCTTATCAGACATTCAATATCTGTCGTTGAATGGACCTTCCCCAAGATTCGCCTGACCACGTGGTCGTGGGCCCCGCGGGGCCAATATCTTTTAAACTTGTCTTAATCGCCACGCTAGCCTTTTTTTGCCGGCCACAATTTCGTATATAATCTTGGTGTAAATTGCAGTGTCCAGCAGTTGTCTGACATATTTGCTGCATGTCCTGCCCATTGTCATTTGAGTTTTCAGATGGGTTCTGTGATATCTCTGACTTCTGTTTTTTTTCTGGTATAATGCAATGTCTTACGATCTCTCCATGTGATGTTAAGCATGATCTTTTCTTGTGCACGTTGTTGCGTTCTCAGTCTGGGAGCTAATCTTTTCATTGGGGTTCCATGTTTCAGATCCATAGGTGACTATCCAGAGGATGCATTGATTGTAAACCCCTTTTTAATCAAGTCTTATTCTCAGATTCAGATTCAATATTCCAATATCATATTTCATTTTTCAAAAGCATTTGAGAAACTCTCTTTGGTTCGGTTAATTTTATCGAGTGTTCATGCATTTTGCAAACACAATGAGAAACATCTTACCAATCAAACTCAATGAAAAATTAGCGCTCATGCCTTTCGTAATCACAGATAATTTATTTTCTACGATGAAGAAAATATATATATATATATATATATATATATATATATATATATATATATATATATATATATATGTATGTATGAATATTCAATCCAACAGAATAATCATGAAAACATCATTTATAGCGGGAACTCTTTTTGAACCGAACTCCCGTTTTTAGACGGTGAAAAATATGCCGATCGGCGTAGGCAACGTAAATAAATAGATTTAAAAAATCCTGCAGCAGCACGGATTTTTATTGTTTTTCTATTCATACTGCCTAGGCCGAATGGCATATTTTCACTGTTTAAAGACGGGATGTTGGTTGAGAAAAGTTTCCACAAAAATCAGGTTTACACATACATATATATATATATATATATATATATATATATATATATATATATAAACATTTTTTTTTATAAATACCCTTTGTTTTTTAAATACCCTTCGTTTCCTTACAAGTTGTGCTTGGGACTTTGTCTTGTTTTACATTTCAATGTGTTTCATAGTTTTATCTTGTTTTCTGTTCACATGTTTTTCTCTCATTTTCTCTCGGTTATGTTTGTTATTGTTTTCTCTTGTGAACGCACACGCACATGTGTGTCTCTCTTCTCACTTCTCACAGGTAAACAACCCCACACACACCATGTCTCCGCTACTTCCACGGCATGACATTTGACACAGACCCTTTTGCTGCAATTACATTGTGACTAGGGACCTGCCAACAGACTAGAAAGCAGACAATCATTTCCGCCATTTTCAAGGTAGAGTTTTTTTTCTCCTGGAATGGCGGGAAATGAAAGCTAACTCCTTAATGAGTCTGAATTGAAGAGACTGCATCATGGTTTCCATACATGAAAACAAACAAACACAATCGAATGGGGAGATATATTGGATTTTACTCCATATAAAATGAAATATCAGAATTATATATGTGTAGAAATTTTGGTAAGTGTCAAACATCTGCATCGCTGAAAATCAAAGTCATTTCCGAACTCGAATTTCTTACTATATTTGAAAATAAAGCCGTGCATTTATTTCATATTCAAATACTTTATCATTTCAAGATCCTTTTCAGTCCAACTATTGGTTTGATGATGTACTGTTTTGAATTGCTTGTAAAATAATACCAACCAGGTTTTCAAGTCTTGTATATACTTGCACATCGAAGACACACACTTGCATACACATGCACTTGCACACATATCTTGGGAGCGTTGATGTGGTAACCATCTTATACCCTCCTCTATCAAACTCTGGTGCGTTAGACGATTCATTTCCCGAAAAAAGAAAAAGAAAACATGGTTTATGAAGAAGTAGCGGTGTATTCAGGGTTGTTTACCGGTGAGAATCGCCTGACCTGGATCCCTCGAATCTGAATGATTAGGGACGATTCTGCATAGACGAATGGTCGAAAATAACGGTCGAGAGATGCAGAAGCTTTATCGGAGGCTATAGAGAACATCTATTAGCGGTGATCAACGTCAAGGGAGCCCCAACGATGTATTTGTTGAGGTGGGGCAAATACTTATGCAAAATCAAATATTTCAAATAGATTGCATGCAAGCTTGTTTTTTTGTTTTTGTTTTTTTTTTCATTCTGACTTGTCATTAACTTTAAAAAGATGAGAGAAGAAATTTATTCGTTGATGAACCTTTTTTCCAATTTTTTCAATTGATCATCCCTAACATGGCATGCTTCCAAAAGTCGTTGGTACGTGACGGTTTCTGTTAGGTGACTAACAAGACATGTTTTTTTATCGACCAATCGAGAGCATACCCGTGAAGTACTAGTCTGCGTACGAGTCAAGCATAACTACTATGTCTACATTATTCATACATGTTTTACTTCGTTTCTTGTTTGTGTGTGTGTTTTTTATGGCAAAGATTTACAGTGGTTTTCTGCTATTCCCACTCACGACACTTATTTAATTATTCGCCTAAATCATTTTATACGCATCTGATATCATTTGAAAATATGATTACTATTTTCTTTATTCCAGGTTTTGTCCTTGTTATTCAAGAGAAAGACAACGTCAGACTCAAGCTGATCAAACAGCGTTACCGGAGTTCAGAAAGACGCACAAGAGAGTACAAAGAAAAACTTAATAAATACCGGGTATTTACTTCTTTTTAACTGTATTGGTTGTCCTTGAACAAATACTTAGCTTGAAAATTATGAATAGCAATCATTTGATTCAATCAGCGTATTCCCTTGTCTTATAAAAAAAACTGTTTTTTTAAAGGAAATATTTGTTTATCAAATATCTATAATTATATATACATATATATATATATATATATATATATATATATATATATATATATATATATATATATATATATATATATGTCTACATGTGCGCGTGTGTGTGCACGAGGTGCTGCCAAAAAAATCAAATATCTATCTATATATATATATATATATATATATGTGTGTGTCTAGATGTGCGTGTGTGTGTGCACGAGGTGCTGCCAAAATTATCAAATATGTATAATTATATATATATATATATATATATATATATATATATATATATATATATATATATATATATATATATATATATATATATATATATATATATATATATATATGTGCGTATGTGTGTGCACGAGGTGCTGCCAAAAATATGTGTAACTCAATACGAAACGGTTTCCTCAGCGGAAGAAATAATTGATTGAAAATAAGGTTCTTTATTTCTTGATGAAGTGATTTTAAGAGGTGTTCGATATGACAGGTGAGACGCAGTGAGTGTTGAAAAACTTGACAGGTGAACTGATCGATCAATCTGTTCAAATTAGTTGACACCTCGTATATTTATGAACGACAACTCAGCATCAGAATTTATGTCCGTCGATAAAGGGACGGCTCTTGACGTTCATGGCCGTTGTCATCTTCGACATCCTCTGAACCTTTAAAAAAGATCTCATCTGACACTCGTCCACACTTGAATGTCATATTTATTCTTCCTCTTGATTGTGTGAGTTTTTGGTCTTTATTTAACATTGTAAACACGTTTGGCTTTGGTAGAACATTGTAAAAACATTTGATCTTCTTAAAAAGTAATAAAACGTGTTTTATTTTTATATACCTTTGCAAACACATTTGGCTTTTGGGAGTCGTTACCAGCCATTTGATTCTTAGTTAACGTTTTACGTTTATACTACCTTGTATTAGATTCTATTAGTGAGAATGATTTCAATTTATTTTAATGGGTATTTCCTTAGTAATAGTGATGACAAATATACAGAGATCGTATCTTGTTATTGTCAACAGGAACACAAAAAAGCTTATAACTTTTGTAATAAATGAAGTTGATTAATAAATTCGAGGCAGTGATTCCACAGTCAAAATTATCTTCATGTCTCTATTTTGTTAAGTCCAGGTCATTAAATAGAAAGTTGTGTGATATGAAATCGGAGATGTACCATTAGTTAATGTGCCTAAGGTAGATATTTTCCGATGGAGAACGCCAGTCTTTTAATTATGCTTCAATGGACTTTTTTGGCGCTACGGTTGTTCAGTTATTGACTGTGAGTCTATCTATATGAAGAACTGTCAGTTTTCTGTGTGCTTCTCTGTCTATATGAATGGACTCTTCTACTTAAAGGTTACACTTTTCATGATGAAAATATCTAACCACCATGGAAGCAGTGGTGTCTTTCATTGAAACATATTCAATAGTTTATTTCTAAAAAAGATGACCTTATAGAAATACAAATATATCCTGCGAATTCTTCCAAGGGTATTGACTAGACAATCTATAAAAGAAAGGTGGCTTTCACCAAAAGAATTTGAATATTGGCTCTTTATATGGATGTACATTGTTGAAACAATCAGGTAATCTTAATTTTTTTTCGTTTCGTTGCTTTTAAACATTTTTTTTAAAATTTGATTTTCATTTCATTTTTTTTTTCTTTCAAGGTTGAAACAAAATCCCTGCAAGGTGTTTGTCGAAAGTTCGGTGTTCCAGAAGGTCAGATAACAGCTTGTATGCCAGTAGGTAAGTCGATAGATAAACAGAGAGAGGGGATGAATAAACTGAGATAGATTGATCGATCGATAGATAGATAGATAGATAGATAGAACACTTGCCGTATCAAATTTCCTAGCAACATTGAGTTCGTTCCTCTGCCGACGAAGTAACCTCACGGGGGAGTGTTTGGTTGTCAAGTTACATTAAAACTGTGCAGTTGGTTCTCAAAATGGTTGTTTTTTGGATTAAATTCATACGTTACCACATGCTACAATTGGTTCAATCCAACAAATCTTCTTCTGTAAATATTTGATTAGTTTCGCTTAGTCCAACATGCGAGTGAGGCATTCGGTGAGGCTTGAACTCATCTTACGAGGGAGCTATCTATAAGACAAACTAGTTTACCATTGTTCTACGCGAGGCTCCCATTATATATGTATATATGTATGTATTCTCTATCACACGTTTGTATTGTTTGGGGATTTGTTGCAGCAATAAGTACCAATCTAAAAATTGTTAAAATTCTGTTTGTAGTTCTCTCTCTCTCTCAAAGAAGTCATGAACCAATCCACCATTCGTCCTAGAGCATTCTATGGGGTCTCGACTTATGTCTTGTTACTTGCATGCCACAATGGTTGATTGAAAGGAGGTACGGGCAATAACGTCTCCCTATAACTCAAAAGCATAAAAATACTAAGTATGAAGATTACCGAATCCTTCCTCGGAAACGAGATAACTATTACTCATAATGAATAATAATGAACATGAATCCCTGACCATTGACAACCTATCTGATCTATATCTATATTACACCCTTTCTATCAACAAACTTTTCAGTGACTGTCACAGCTGGTTTCCAAAAAGGATCATGTAAATGTGGTCGAGGAGATTTATTTTGTCTAACTTGTACGGAAGTCACTCATAAAAGTGACCAATGTAACCAAATGATTTTCAACGCTTAATTCGGATACTCGTGTATGTTGGTTTTCCCCTGCATCGTGTCACGTTGAATATTCTCAAATGATGATTTGATCGCTATCAACCTAACTGGTCGACCCTACCTGATGGCATCGTTCAAAGGGACATCATAAACCGCTTTGTACTCGATCACTCATTCATAGTGCCTTTTCCACTAACTGTCTGAATCTTTTTTTTTTGTATTTGACTCGCATTTTACCTTTTTTGAAATAGAATATACTATGCCGAAAATATTCATCATTTCCTTCAATATTCGTTATTAGAATCCATGAACTAAAATATCCCAATATAAACAAAACTGTTCTTACAATGCTGATATGACAGCTGATATGATACTATCAAAAGGGATATCTTGAATGAAGTTAGTTGCAATTAAATGATCTTAATGTCATTCATTGACAAGCACAGTTTTGATCAAACAATTAATAACCTCTTTCAGGCAGTTGCACCTGCATTTCTATAGTAAAAGACTCAGCAATACATTTACATCCACATATGTGATAATTAGCAACGTGCAGTTATCGTCTGCTATGCTTACGTCATCAGTAATGCCTGGTGATGTCACTTAGCAGAAATAGAATTTATTGTTAGGTCTGACTTGATAAATTGTATCTTTACTTAATTTTACTTTTTCTTTAGTTTGATATTTGGGAAAATATAGAACGTAAGCAAAAAAAATGCTGAACAACATAATGATTTTGCCATTCTTTGACGGACAGGGTAAACAGTTATATATGATTAAATACAGAAAATAGCTCTTGTCTCAACTGTAAACACAATTAGGATCCTTTTGTCAATGTAAATTTATGTAGTACACCTAGTATAAATCACTTTCTGTATATGTATGTTTAGGAGAGTGTTGTATCGTTTGTATATTTAAGAGCCTTGCCCTTCCCTTTCTTCCTTTTCTAAAGCTTGGGCTGTTATAACTTACAAGATTACCCACCTTAAGTCTCTGATTGAGACTCGGCTGGTGATATACATAGACTGAAATCAAAGCCAACAACAACAACAACAACAACAACAACAAAATAATAATAATAATAATAATAATAATAATAATAATAATAATAATAATAATAATAATAATAATAATAAAAAGAAGGTGGTAGGGGGCTCATCAGCATAGAAGACTGTGTCCAGAGAGCTAAAACAGTCCTAGAAAGATATGCGCAAACAAATAGTGAAGAAATCATAAAGAGCGCGAGGGATAGTGCAACAAACAATAAAGTAGAAAACAATAGAACAGTACAGCAAGCAAGAAAAGAAAGATGGGAAGGGAAAAAATTGTACGGCGAGTTTAAAAGACAGATACAAGATATAGCAGACGAGAAATCATGGACGTGGTTACGAAAAGGGAACCTTAAGAGAGAAACAGAATCGCTCATCATGGCAGCCCAAAACAAAAGCATAAGGACAAACTACATAAAAGCAAAAATCGACAGAACACAGACAAACAGCAAATGCCGCATGTGCGGTGAAAGAGATGAGACAGTAAACCACATAACTAGTGAATGTAGTCAACTCGCCCAGAAGGAGTATAAGCATGGACACAATAGAGTAGCAACGATGATACACTGGGAACTAAGCAAACAAATGGGATTCAACCATGTGGAAAAGTGGTATCAGCACAGGCCAGAGGCAGTTTTGGAGAATGACAACCACAAACTACTGTGGGACTTTGACATCCAAACTGACCACCTCATCCAGGCAAGAAGACCGGACTTAGTGATAGTAGACAAAAAAAGGAAGGCCTGCCAAATAGTAGACGTTGCTGTACCTGCAGACCATAGAGTAAAAAAGATGGAGGGTGAAAAAAGGGAAAAATACCAGGACCTAGCAAGGGAGTTAAGGAAAATGTGGAACATGAAAACCAGGGTAGTACCGGTCATAGTGGGCGCACTAGGAACTGTCCCCAAAACGCTGAGGGAGAGACTGGAGGAGATCGGGATTAGGGAGAGGATAGAGACCGTACAGACCACAGCACTACTGGGAACTGCACGGATACTGAGGAAGGTGCTAGAGATATAAGTACTGCAACGAATAGTAGCTCTGTCATGATATGCAAAAGAGGGAGGAGACTTTAGCTGAAGACCTGAGGAGACTTATTGTCACTCAGCCTTCAGCGATAACCACTGGGCAACCGGTGTGAAACTGTAAATCGTAGAATTACTGCGACCTATGAGTACTAGGAGAGGAGGGCTGGAGACTTGAGGAGACTTGCTGTCACTCAAACTCCAGCGGTTACCACCAGGCAACTGGTGTGAGATTCCAAATAATAATAATAATAATAATAATAATAATAATAATAATAAAAATAATAATAATAATAATTGAAAATTAGCCGTGTTTTCTTGTTTTATCATCAGATTTTATTTACGCACAGCCATATTTTTTCTAAATCACTTGTTTCTTCATAAAAACAAGAATAATGCTTCGGAAATTGAATACTTATCTGGTCCAGATTTCGTCCAATGCCCATATAAAATATAGTATACTCAGTCTCAGGGGATCAGATGCTCTAAGACAACACCTCCTCATTGTACTAAGTGGAAGAGTCGGGCTAGACCTGGCGGCTTTGAGACTCCAGTTGCGAGGACTGAGCTATTTTTGACCTGGCCCATATCAGCGAATCCTTACATTGAACCGACTTTGTCTGAAATATACCCTTAAGGAAAGACAAATTGTTTATCATTTGTATTTTTTTCTTCTTTTTATTTCAGAAAAGCGTAAAAGAAGTAGCCTAGCGCTAACAGCACTCAGCGAGTTTGCTTCGCTGGCCATGGTTAGCACAGTTGGAACCTTACCGAATTTGGCGTCAAAATCAGAATTCTCGTCCGACTCGTCGTCCTCAGATGACGAAGAATCCAGTGACCAACACAGAGAGATTGACCGGACTGTGTCGGCAGACAGCGCCTTTTCACAGACGGACAGCATCTTTTCAACTGTATCATTCGTCGTGGAATGTCCAGAAAACCTGGGCGAAGACAACATCGCTTACAGCCACGAAACACTCGGAAACACTAGTTCTTTGCCCACATACGAAGATGCAATGATCTCGGTTTATAATTCCAACTCAGAAGAAGTTCAATCACAGGTAAGAACTAATTTCTGTGAAGAAAAAAACAAATACTGTTAAATTACTGTCAAGTGGCGTGCAAATGGAGTCCTCTCGAAAGAAATAAAAAAGAATTGAGGAATTTTTGTACAAGTTCGTTTTTTCTCTTTATGAAGTAGACTGCGTGAATTGAATTCGTTACAAAACAAAATGAAAAAAGCCCTGGCGTAAAGCTAGGTGAGAAAAAACCATGGTACCGTAGATATTACGCTACGAGGCACACCACAGGGGTGGGGGCGCAAATGATCAAAATGAATTGTGATAAATGAGAGCAGCGATTTCAATCAAATGTTGTCGTCTTTGATTAAGAGAGCGACGGACAAAAACTTATTCAGACGATAAGCTGCCGGATAACAAGGGGCGTTTCATTGTTAGTGAATCCATAAGAACGCACACAGAAGAGAGAAAATAACGATGGGAGTTGTGGAAAATAGGAGATCTATACTATCTTTTATTGATAGATAAACATTGGGTTAAAAAAGTTCCAATTACTTATTTGTTGGTTGATTGATTCGATTTCTAAGCTGAATACGATGCGCAAAATCTGTGCCAAACAACAAAATTTCAGCGTCAGCATTTGAGAAGCACTTTTGGTCAGAATTCTGCTTTACGAGGCATTAAATCGTTTTATCACCCCTTGCCGTTGATCATTGGCTTCCAAGCTAGTCTTGCAAGGTATTACAGCTCAGTGCTTAGATGGGTGATCACACGGGAACAATATATACTGTAAACAACTTGAGGCGTACCTGTCAGACTGAACAAAGCTTAGTAAATGACTGAGTGAGATCTGCAGAGAGGTTGGGGTAGTTGATATAACTGACATTGTTTAAAGCCAAGACAAATTCTGATTTTCAAGGCAGACAGAACCTCCTCACTTGGGAGGTTGGTGTAACACGGTTTCTCTTCCTTGCGCTATATTAGCTATAGCCATTTGATAAGGGTCAGGTAGATATAAATTAAGTAGACTCGTTGAACTCTCGTTTGGAAGTGATCAAGTTAAATTCTTCTGGCAAAACATGGAATTTGACATGATTTAGCACAATAAACTGCACAGCACAAGCGTTGCTCAGCTGGTTTACAAAATATTTTCAGACAGATCCCCCCTCTGGGCAACTTTCTTGCTGAGTGCATTGAAGCCGGGGCTGTTAGGTTCGTCTTCGAACATGTATTTCATTAGGGAGTGAATGACCTGCTCATACCCAAATTCAATCATATATTGTCTATAACTTTATTACTATAAGGTAGAATGAATTGGCCGAAACGTTGTCACTTCATCGAAGATGTAGAGTCAAAATCGTCCGAACAAAAGTTAATGCCAATCATATTTGTTTGAAACTAAAACTTGAACAGTTTATCTCAATCTTCATAACACAAGAAATGGTTTTTGAAGCACAGAAAACTGACCGATTCCTATTTGGTTTGGCCATCATCAGCTATAATTTTATATAAAAAAAGCAAGAATAAATGGTTGAGAATCGGTTGAAGAGGGTCAGCAACAAAAAGAAATACGATTTTAGGCATTATTCCTTTACCTATATCTTATCCACACAAAAGAAATGACACGAAACATTCATCGAAATGATTGTCATATATAGATAAATATCATCTGCTAAAGAACGTCATTCTCTTGTTTCGTGTTCGCGTAACTTTTAGGCATTGTCAAAAGTGACTACGAATGCACAAAAAGGAAAATAATGATTTCAACTGAGCAAATATTAAACCAAGTATCTATAATTTAATGATGCAGCAAACGTCCATCTGTACGTACTCGCATATCGCAGAAAAAACATAGATCAGTAATCCTTAAAATGTGTAATACTGGGACCCTAGAGTAGAATTCCAACAAGTTAGTTTTTGGTAATCATCCCTAAACTATGTTTTTTGGAGATGTCAATGTAAAATCATGCTAAACTTGACACATTTTTGTGCCCGGCTCCTTCCTAGTCTGACTGTTGCTGAAAATAGCTTATACTCCTTTTTCATTTTAGAGAGGATGGTAGACTGGGTGAGAGAACAGGGGTCAGTTTATTGGGGGACTGAGAGAAAAGGACGGTGTTTTTCTGAGATTTGAAAAAGAGTAATCCAACTTAAAAAAAAATGGAAGATTTTCAGCAAATCAGTTTTCGAAAATCAGCCCCCCAAATCTGTTGCATTTTTTTTTTATTGATTTTGAGGCAATTTACAGTTTTGTACAAGCTTCTTAGAAACCGTCAACCAAAACAGTTAACATTGGTTTCTTAAGTTTCTAGGTTGACCTGGCTGGCTATTTGTGTGTGCATGTTCTGAGGTGGCATTTTTCCGAGATAGTAAAAAAAATTAGTATACACCAATTTATATATTTATAAATACTTATTTTAAGCAAATTACTTTTCGAAAATCAGCCAAAGATATTTTCAATTGTCAATTTTGTGTTGTTGTTTTTTTCCATTTATACTCTGAAGTGGTATTTTTCTGAGACCGTAAAAATAGTATAGTTTATCTAATTCAATATGTAGTAATTGAAATTTTTCATTGATATTACCAATTTCCTTATCAATATCGTTTCTAAATTATTGATAATTCATTCGGAATTTATATTAATTTATGTATCAATTATCTAAATACTGTTTGATTCTCTCATAAATTCTCTTCTTATTTCTTTCTAACTGTGTACCGTTTTTAAAGTCTAGTGAACGAAGGTGTGAAACTCTACAATTTATGATCTGAACCAACTTTGTACCGAAAAGAGCTTTTACTGTAAATTGCTTTTTACAAACACAAAACTATTTTCCTCAATTGTGTAACCTAAGGAGATTTTGATACAAAATTAAAGAACTCAAGATAAAAAGAAATGTATACCGAATTCCTACCTAATGTAACTAGAACAACGAAAGAAAATTATTGGATAATACAATTTCGGTAAAGAGCAATGAATTATTGATCCAAGAAAAGCCAAATGAATATGCAATTTGATTTTCAGTAAAGTTTCAAAATATTAAACATTATTGTGAAAAAAAACGTTTGATTTTTACCCCCACACCCGACAAAAATTTATTTCATCATAAAAATGCACTGAATTTTAATCTTTATAAAGCAACAAGGTCTTCGGAAGAAAAATATACAGTTTTATTACATTTACTTATTTCCTATTCAGGGTTAATCAAAATGAATACTTTGCAGTTTCGAGTAAAATTTTAATTCATCTCTTTATATTTTTGTATTTTTGGTGAAATATCAAAATTTGCCTGTAAATTGGATAAAAATCACCAGTTCGCAAGTGTAAACAAATCTAAACTTTACGATTATCATTGGTTTTATATTGCCTCCGCTAATGATTTTTAGTTGATAATTTTCTACGGCTTTCAAACAAATATCATAACGCTAAAATTGATACGTTACAAGTTTCAGACTTGCCTTTCGACACTTGTCACTTATGTCAAATGTCCATGGTGTCAGATGTTATTTTAAAAATGGCCCTCTCAATTTTATTTTTTATTTTATTTTTTTTTCAAATTAAGTCGGATAATCCTGTTTTTTGTAGCCTATAACATTCGTTGGGTTGGGTCAAATTTCATGAAATTTTTCAAATGTCAGTCTTGCAGGTCAAGTTTGCATAAACTTGCAACAGGTATCATATTCTTATAGAAAACTATTGGCCTAGATCGATAGCCAAGCTTGGCTCGTTCCACTTCGTTCGCTTGGATAGATATGAATACGATCAATTAAGAGGCTTAAACCTTATAAAGTTATGGAAACGAGGCAAAGCAGTTCTATACAACAGGCTGATTATGGCAGGACTACTTAACTGAGATCGTAAGGTCAGCTGGACCATTTGGACAATCGAACTTAGTTGGTTGAATCGAACTCTGATGGTGTGATGAAAGCGAATCGGATAGGCAAAATGAAAAGCCAAAATGAATATATTGTCAAGTTAGGTAAATCGAGTCAATTGAGTGAATCGGACGTGTCGGATAAATTGGGTCCGTTAAATCATTTGTATTAGTCGCATATGAAAGATCAAACCAGTCGAGTAATCGATTGAACGGGTAAAATCAAATCTGATTAGGGAATCGAGTCAGCAAGTTCGAATGGGTCAATTGCGCGTACAAAATCAAATTGATCAGCGAGTTTCTTTCGGTAATTCCCGTCAGTCGAGATTGTTGCAGGTCTCTACCTGCATTCAACTCACCCGTTTAGTCTACAACCTTGCAAAATGACGAGTATATTCCACTAGATATCTAAAATGTTTTGCTTTGTTTTTTAATTCAAAAATAGATTTGTTTATTCTTTTAATCTTGTGTCACTATTACCAGACACACCATTTGGCCCAGAACCTTGCAAACTCAAATGAGAACCCCACTTTACATTTACAAAAAAAAGTATAGAGGGGTATTTTTGCATTTTGGGTTAATGAGGGTCACTTTTGATCTTTCTGCTCGGTATGCTTTTTTTGGTTTAGAACCTTGCAAATGCTCATGGGTATATCTTCTGGGTTTTAAAAAATGCCTCTTCATAACAAAAAAGAATTAAGGAGATACGAGCATTGCTTTTTCAAATGAAATAGTACCCGAGATGTTCACACACGCACGCACCATCACTATCTTACTGCAAG
>OY735202.1:48809780-48824780 GCA_963457665.1 Thysanoteuthis rhombus
GGCACAGCTCTTTGGTTACCCGAGTTCAGTTGTGGTAAGTATCTATCAGCAGTGGTCCGAGGAGAGAAAAGTCTCCAACCGCTAACAGGGAATTGAGTGGCCGAAATTTATCCATGCTACAAGTGACCGGGGATTCCGCCGAGTGCAAGCCACTTGCAAATTGCAGATAGATTCAATCAAAGTGAAGTAAGAAATGCGTCAAAGTACAGTGATCCTTGTTGCGTACGGATGCTCCCGCAGACTTTCCTTTACAGAAATTCCCGTCAGTCGAGATTTTTGTTGGACTCTACCTGCATTTAACTCACCCATTTAGTTTACAACCTTGCAAAATGACGAGTTTATTCCACTAGATATCTAAAATGTTTTGCTTTGTTTTTTAATTCAAAAATAGATTTGTTTATTCTTTTAATCTTGTGCCACTATTACCAGACACACCATTTGGCCCAGAACCTTGCAAACTCAAATGAGAACCCCACTTTACATTTATAGAAAAAGTATAGAAGGGTATTTTTGCATTTTGAGGTAATGAGGGTCACTTTTGATCTTTCTGCTCGGTATGCTTTTTTTGGTTTAGAACCTGGCAAATGCTCATGGGTATATCTTCTGGGTTTTAAAAAATGTCTCTTCATAACAAAAAAGAATTAAGGAGATACGAGTATTGCTTTTTCAAATGAAATAGTACCCGAGATGTTCACACGCGCACGCACCATCACTATCTTACTGCAAGCAAAATCAGGTGAAAAAATTGACTGTAATTTTTTTTGGTGCTCCCGCAGACTTTTCTTTATAGAAAAGTAAATACTCTCAGTTATCACAAAATATCTAATTTTTAAAATCTGGATGTGATTCGTCCAAAATTGTTATAACACAAGTTGTTATTTCCCATTGTTTACACAAGGTTAAACACTTTTTTGGGGATAAAAAATCTCCTATTCTATACATCAGACACGAATATTTTTTATATCAAAATATTCTCAAATCACTATTCTTACCAATGACTCAAGATTAACATAATAACATTAGCATTTTGCAAGTATCAGATATTTTTGTTGACTTTTGCCATCTTGTCAGAACTGAGTAAAGATGCTTAAATGTTTGAAATTTACATTTACGGCCTGACTTAATCTTTGTTTCTGAGTGTCTATTAAAAGATTTGATGAGGATATCCGACCAGATTATACAATGAGAAAACAAGAACAACATGATTTTAAATCAAATCGGTTTCAGTCAATGAATTTTCAATGGATTTTTACATAGAATTCCTCACAACGAACAAAACTTCCACAAGGTGTGCTACTGGAATATCGCACGCCTTCAATCTTTATTTTTATTGCTTTTCCTTTTTGAGGGTGCAGTATTATCTCAACACAACTGCCAAAACATTTCATTACCTGGGACAGAAAAAAATTGTTCTCCATTATGATTTATCATTATATCATTATGTGAACTAAAGGGGAAAATGAATTGCTGCCAAAAACAATTAATAAGATAGATAGATATCAGACTGTGATTTACTTAACTTGTTTATGGAAAATGATATAATTGACTTTAGGAATTTTTTTATGATCTCGGATTTTTTTTGAATTTCCATAAGTACTGCTGGAAATAAACAAGATCGATTTTCATACTAACTATGTACGTTATATAGAAAACTGAATTTATTGTTTATGTAGATTTACAGATAAAAAACGGATTAGCTTTTAACTCTCGAAAAAAGATGATGTCTAGAATTCAATGTTTATTTACCTAAATAACAGTCTCCTACTTTTGTCAGTCTTAATATCATTGTGCTCTAAAATCATGACTCTAGAGTCATAAAACTAGATAAGAAATATCTTATAGGCTAGTTAACATTACGATCTTGCATCGCTATTCGAATAAAATTAAGGAGAGTTGAGTATGGACTTCAATTGTTAGTTGGACACTTTGGGCATCGAATGAAGAATAATATAAAGAGATTGTAAAACAGTAAGGTACAAGGTATGAAATATCTTAAAGTTAAAAAAAAAGGATAATCGGCATTAATAATATTGATTGAGTTTTGATTTATAAACTTTTTCTGAGCCTGAGGGAGAAACAATATAAACAATCATTAAAATGTTAATTGCAAGTGGGTTTGCAAGTGGGTTGGTCACTCAATAAAAACTGTCACATAACGAATGCCTTTCTGTTGCATGCAGTGTTGGTGATGACAAATTAAAAAATGGATAAGTTACTTTCCTCCCCTTTTGTTTGGCGGTGATCACAAAACAAATCAGAGTTTTCAACAAAAAAAAAAGAAAGCAAGCGTTGATGCTGCAAAATAAAACTAAGGGACCAATTTAGCATGGACTCACATAGCAAATCGAAGCCTCACTATAACTTTTTGATGATGTGAATTGAAAAAAAAAAAACACCGGCTTCTTTAGACGTAATAAGGAGTTGATGTTTAAATTTTCTTCTCTCTAGCTTCACTGAAGTGATACGTACATACATAGCAAGCCAGCCAGATCCGCATAAAAACTGAAGAAACTCATGTTGACAGTTTGGTTTGACGGTTTTTGATAGCGTTTTTTGCACTCTGTATGAGAGAAATCTTTTTAGAGATTTGAAGTCTTTATGCCCTTTTTATGGTGATGCAGTCGTTTATTTTATTCCTTTTATTGCTCAAACCGTTCCACCATCGCTAAGGTTGCCCCACATAGACAGCGGAAAGAATATAAAATAGCAGTAACAAATCGCCCTTCGAGTTTAGTGTCAAAAAAACAATATTGCTGCCTGCGTTGCACGAAACAATGGTTTTTGTCTCCATTTCTCGAACGACTCGAGAAGACAATATTTTTTGTGGCAGTTTCTAGTAGATTTTATGTCATTAGCCCGACGATGGACTGCGTTACAGCCGAAAGAGTCCAACTGCTGAACAGGAGATTCAAGCCTTTCCCAACGACAGTAGTTCAAAGTGAACGCAAATTGTCACAGTCGAACTCAGTTCGCCAATTCCTTTGACAATTTCTTTGACTTGTTTTTATTTTCTCTTCGTCTTATTTCTGTTGCTTTTTACCGGAATACCTAAATCGTTCTTTTCTGTTTTGTTTTTGTTGTTGTTGTTGTTGTTGTTGTTGTTGCTGTTGCTGTTGCTCTTGTTGTTGTTCTTGTTGTTTTCCATTAAGTAAACAACATGGGTCGGAAATAAATAAGTAGCCCCAACGAGTTGGAAAGAAAAAATCATCATTATCATCAGTCTTTCAAGGTTCGTCGTTGGACATGGACCTTCCCTAGAATTCGCCATACTTCTCTATCACGGGCGCCACGGAGCCAGTACTTTCTGAAAAGAAAAAATAGCCAAGAAAAAATAATGGCAATGCTTCATCCGAGAAATTCTGATAACTTTTTGATTGTTGCCACAAATTTAGCCGCGTGGGATAAATCAATTTCAAACCATGGTTTGCAAAAAAGTCATTTCAGCCTATCATGGCATCAGATTTCAGTTCAATTGCTATGTTGCCTCGTATATGGAAAAATGACTTCAAAATATTCATATTAGTTCTACTCTGTACTGCAGATTTTTCTCATAAGTATCATTAAGCAGATTTTGTTAAGCTTCATTAAATAACAGATTGAAATTTTCATTAGCAACGGCTTGGGGTTTTACTTGAGTCATTCGGCCAAAATGGTTGATAAATTTAACGGAGCAAGTTTCGCTTATAAGCGTTAGTAAACAAATTTTTAGAAGTGTCATTAGGCAACGGCTTACAATTTTGCTTCAAGTGTCACAAAACAAATTCTGTTAATAAATCCTTAAGCAACAACTTCAAATTCTGTTTATAAGTGTCATATAGCTGATGTTTCTTATTATTATCATAAGGCAAAGTTTGCTTATAAGTCACGTTGAGTAGCAGCTTAATAAATCAATATAATTTGAATTCATGAAAATTCTAATATTGACATTTATAGTAAATTTTAATCGTTGCTTCTCATGGATCGTGAAACACTCTTTTACTTTATAAATGACTATTTTTATATCCTAGTTCTATACACTCATTAATGTCTTGAGCCAAAATTCATGTCCAACGCATTTTTTTTTTCGGAAAGTGCAAATGCACTATTGATGCCCTTATAAACCTCACTCAAATGTTTGTGATGACCTCCTCTGCAAACTGAAAGCTGTCCAATTGTGACTTCGACCAGATAGAAGTCGGAGATGTAAATGATATATTCGTGTATTAGCTTGTTACATATGAAATGTCGTTTTCGAATCGTAAGATGAAGGATGTAAACGACAAAAACAGTTAATATTTAATCAAAATATATCGTTTTTGAATCAATAACCTTTTCCAACAATAATATTCCATCCTAATATTCTTCTTGTGGTTCAGTAGTCACAAATTCAGAAAAAGGCACAAATTGTGAGTTTCTTATTAATGTACATTTTATTATAGACTTGAAGTTCAAAATGTTTGACAAACGGATTATCTGTGGTAGATATTTCAGATGTTTATGAAGGGCATGTAAAATTAACATTTCATAACCCTAATTTGAAATCACGACTTGATGATTGCAAAGCAACTCTCTCAACAGTTGCTTCAAATAGACAAGTCCTATATGCCTGCAAAAGTATCAATAATCATCTTTGATAGAAATAGAAGTAGGAATGGGGTTTGTCCCTGCATCAGCTACAGTTTGTCTTCTGTCTTTGGATATTGATAATCCTCTAAACTTGAGTTGTCAATTATCCCTTTACTTTTTTATGATTTTTTTTCTAATACCAAGCATAGATTTTCAAAATATTTTTCAAGGCCCTGCAAAGGAAAATCAATTAATGCAGTAAGTTGATTTCTATTTTGTGAGTATGCAGAGGCTATTTATAACACGGGAACCTTTTCAAAGGACTTATTAAAATGGAGATATTGTGTGTACAAACAAATCGACATGCAAACAAAAAACCGTGTTTAAACACATAAGCCTTATCGAAACTCAAAAAGAAAAGAATTTTGATAGAGATTTTTGAGACTTTCAAATATGAATCCCCTCCAGCATGTATTCGCTATTTACATTTGAGACAATATTACCTTCGCATTGCTTAGCTCAGAACTGGGCCTCTGGCACTGATGGGAAATACATATAATCCTCTCAACTATGAAGCAGGTCCTATTATCATAGACAGCGATGTTATTATCAGGGCCTTTGAGAGGAGGTAGCTGGTGCATTGCATCGAGGCCCACAGGTCAAAGAGGCCAGGGGGGTCTTGGGTAGAGCTTCGTATTAAAACTTGTAAGTCGATACGATATGTACAAGATAGCTTGATTCTATTGTTTACGGGTGGATGAATATAGTATGGTGAGCTAAAAGGGTTATAACTCATAAAAACAGGATTGGTAAGAAAGGGGATACTTTTGCAGTGTATATGTGTTGGTGGAGGAGATCGCTTTTCATCGCCTTATAAAAATTCCTCTCAGAGGCCCTGGCTATCACAGTGAGCAAGCACTTTATTATTCCAGTATATGTGTGTTGTTTGTTTGTTTTTTGTTTAGTTAAGTAATCTTTAGTTTATCCTCTCACGATAAAAACACTTGTTGTCGCTTCAATGGAGGTTGCTGATGAAAGATGATGGATGGTAATAGTTGTAAACATGCAATGAAGGATAGCAGCATTGCAAATCCTGCGTTGTTGTCCCTTTATCAGACGTTAGCCATTTAGTGCTGGTCGAGTTGAGTAAGTGACTTCTGAGAATGAAAATGTTTTTTTTTTAATTCAGAATTTTTCATTCATTTTGCAAATTTTCGGTAACAAGAACCTTGAATGCAGCATCTGGAATTAGATCTCATTAATCTTACATGCCAATTCTCAAATTTGCTATCGAACCGTTTTGCTTTGATTCCATCTGATATTTTAGAAGGATAATATTACTGACTTTTACTCGGTACAGAAGATCAAAGACTATGGCCGAGAGCATTTTAACTAGTGATGATTTGACGAGGAAGTGAGGATAACTAAACGTTTAGCAGCGCAGGAAATGGAATTGGTGACCGAAGTTCAAACGAGACAGTTTGCGTTCATATCAAACTAATGCCCGCTGGAAAGGTATGAATCCATCTTTCCCTTCCTCTACCTCTGGATAACTTAAAGGACACACTATGCTCTTCAGCTTTGTCTTCGCAACCTGTCTAGGGAAGAATCAACGGATTCAGAAGATAGCATTTTACCTAAATTTACGGTTAATGACGCTATGGTGAAGCTTCGATAGACCTAGCCAGCTAGAAGTACATTTTGATAGATTGTTCAAATGAAATATGGAATATGAGTAAAAACGGACTGAACGACACATGGAGTTCAAGTGGTAAATGACAAAAAAATCAAGCTGACAACCCATGTAATAAAAGTTATACATTCCCAAATCACGCCTATGGCGACTGAAACATCCAAGAAATTACTGGTCACAATGTGTTTCCCAAACACTTGAATACCGTGCAATAGGCAATGGATACGTAAGGACTAACCACGATATGAATCCCCAGAGATCATATGTGAAATTATGGCCGACAGAAAATAAGATACGGTAATGCAACGACGACTGCGATGGAGAGATCTGGTGGTTCTTGCGGATGGTCTGTCCAACGAGAAACATTAAAAGAATAATGATGGTGATGATCATCATGATGGGCAACATTCTAGGTTTATTTCCCCGAAATATCGATACTTATGCAGTGATATTTTAAGAGAGAATTGATTAAAGTATATTTGCCGACGCATGCACGTACGTGTGCTTCAGTACGTGTGTGTGTATGTGTGTGTGTGTGTGTGTGTGTGTGTGGAATTTTGTGTGCGATCTAGTGAACGGGTGTGTGCATGGGTTCAGCTCTGTGTTGGTGTATGGTAAAAAAAGTCGGATGTCTAAATGAAATATTCAAGTAGCTTGTTACATATGAAATGTTCTTAATTGAAAACACCAAGATAAAGTCAAAATAATGATCGGCCATGTTGACCCACTCTTCCTTCCACTTTTTGATCCTCTCAGAAGCGGAGACAGACTGCCCTACTCTTACCTTAATTCCGACCGGAGATCTTTTCTGCAACTTTTGTTTTGTATTTATAATGTATAACTGTATTCATTTCTCAGAATGAAATAAATCTGTGCGTATCAGTATGATGAGTTTCCGTTAATATTCAAGAGTTGACAATTCATTTCAGGCAATACTTCTGGCAATCAGTTGGTCGTGAGTTCGAATCGCGGTAGGGAGACGTGAATTCTACACATCAACTGCACCCCAAATTTTGGTGACGATTGTTCTAGTTGTTGTTACGTAAAAAATCGAATCAAATCCAGTTACGGAGTTTGCCAAAAGACTTTTGTGTATTTTTGTGGATCGACAGGTTTAAAAAAAAAAACATAGCAAACGCCACACTTCCCGATAGAAAAGACAAAGAATCCTTATAAAAATTTCATTTGGCCAAAAATAATGGGGTTTCAATTATTCGGCTTTGTTACACCTGGAATGATAATCAACTACATTTATATTGATAGAATTACATATTCCATCGGATGAACTGATGTTAAATGTTCATACAAAAAAGTCCAGTATAACAGTTTATGTGCAGGCAACCGGGTGTAGATATATATTCTAAGACAACGTACATTTGGTTCTGACTACATAAAGTCCAGTTCAAATGGACAGGAATCTTGTTGATGCTCTGACGACCTTGAAAACTGCATCGACAAACACTTGTCTGCCTTTTGGGTAGGTACATGAGAAATCGTTTGGCGGTATCTACTCAAACGGAAGAGAAAATAGCTAACCATTGGTCATCGGTAGCCGAAAGACTACTTTCCCTGTCAAGGTAGAAAAGGAAAAAAGCGATGGTTGCCGTTGATAGAACCTGCACAGAAATGACCTTAACACTCAATAAAATCCAGTTTCAAAGACAACAGGCGTCGCTTTGTTGAGATCTCGCTTCAAAAGATTAAGCCTATCATTTGATTTCACAAAGGAATCGCGCTCCATATTATAAATCATAATCAGAAAAGATAGAAATGTACAGAAAGAAAAATTATTTTTAGAAATTGCTGACAACATGCTCCGACTTTTAGCGCAAACAGTTGAACGGCTTTCCGTTTGTTCTTGTCTTCTTATAATTCCTTCTTTGTCCTTTGAGATCTTCGATATTTTTTATTCAGCTTCTCTCCAAAAAAGAATAACGTGCATGCGACAAAAAAGAAAACTCTATTCCTAGTTATACTGGGGGGTTGCAATAATGCATCTTATCAAGAATACCGATGAAAAGTTATTGGTGGGAGGTTCTATTTACAACATGAGTTCATGCTAAATTGGTCCTTTATTTAGCGTCTAGTAGCGTTCACGATTTTTTTGCGGTGGGAGGGTGGGAATTAGGACATTTTAATGATCAGAGTCCCACAAAATGTGAAAGAAGTAACTTATTCATTGATCACCCATTTTTTTCATTTTTTAATTGATTACCCCTGTAACGATGTATGCTTGGTAGCCTGATAGTGTCTGTTGAGTGACTAACAAGACTTGTTGCCTTTATCCAGTTTTACTTATCTCTCGCTTGTAATCGAGTTGTCGTGGGGAGGTAAAGACGGCGGTCACTCAATTTCATTCGTCCGTTTTTGTTTAACTTGAGAAATTAATTTTAATCCAGTTTCAGTTTACTTGACCCGTTGGAGCTTCACCCAAGCTCCGTTAACAGTACCCACCAGGAACACGTTGCGTTGCCAGTTTAGTATTTAGAGTCTCAGACTACAAGAAGAGCTCAGTCTGCCTTACCATTTTACCTTTTTATGGAGGAAGTGGATTTGTGTTTTCTCAGAGGCATTAGTGCGAATTAAATGCAAACAGTCTCGCCTGAAATTCGAACCCTGCTCGCCAATTCCATTTTCTGTGTTGCCAACCGTTAGGACATCCGCACTTTCACCTATGTGTGTGAGCACGCGTGCGAGAGATGTTACCTAAACGTTTGCAGAACTTACGGCTAGAAATAGCTTCTTCAAAAAACTGATATAAAATAAGGTTCTTTCTTTTCCGGTTGAGAGATTTCGAGAGATGTGCGAAATAACCGATGGGGTGCATGAATAACTCGGTGATTTGACAGATTAACAGATTATTCAATCTTTTCAAATTCCCCCAAACTCTTAGTTAGTACTTCGTATGTATTACATAAAATATGAAATTGGTTTTGAATAAGATTGGTTGAGTCTTGTACAATTTCATAAGGAAAGGTAATCATTTATTGAAGAACTCACAATGCAGCAGTAGCGGTCTAGTGGACCAGCTCCTTGTTAACCAAAGGCAAGACGCACAAAGGATAACCGGTTATGTTTGCATATTGAATCACCATGTAGAATAGGTCGTTCTTCCTTCCTTCCCAGCGAGATTCAATGCCAACCTACCTCTGGCCACTACTTGTGTAACACCTAAATTTATATGAATTTATGAACAATTCGAAACACGATTAGCTCTCTTGTCTTCATTATTTGGGTCTCGGGAAATGAGAGGGTATAATTGAGATTTTTTTAGCGCCTGCAGCTAGAATCTATCACTGCTAGAATTTCTATTGCAAAAGGTGCTAAAGATTGCTCTAAAAGTTTCCAAATATTTTCGAGTAAAATATTTCTATTTGAGTTCATATCAATGTGTTCCGCGTCCAGCTTATCATTCAATATTTTTTTGAAGGTTAAATACGTTTTAATGTCCAAATTGAATGAATGTTATTGAAGGTACAAATAATTGCTGAATACCGATCTAAAGATTTCAGCCATCTTACTTTAATTTTATGATATTTCAGTTCTTCTTCTTCATCATCATCATCATCATCATCATCATTAACAACAACAACAACAACAACAACAGCATTTTAACATCCATCGGAATTCCTCAAGATTCGCCTGACCTTTCTATCATGGATTTCGCAGAGCCAATACTTTATGAACATGTCTAGCTCATCGTACAACAGTTTCACAAATGATCACTGGGGACCCATGTTGGGAGTTTTGGTGTACAGCGGTTGTCTGGTGTGATTTCAATTATATATCTGACCCCTGATTGCTTTTTTTAAAATATAGTCTGCTGTTCTGAGGTCTTTCCATGTGATGTCGAGCATGATTCTCTCTTGTGCACGCTGCATGGTTATCAGCTCGAGGGACAATCTTTTGATTAGGTTCCATGTTTCAGCTCCATAGGTGACTATTGCAGACCATTCTTTCTAGGACTAATGGTATATTCCCGTTCTTGAAAGTTAACCTTGCTCTTCAGAAAGCTTGCCAACCTAGCGTGATTCTTTGCTTGATTCCTTTTGGTTGGTTCAAGAGGCAAAAGTCAAATATTCGAGTAATACGAAATAACAAATGCTTCCATCTAGAGAAAATAATTCAAATATTCTAAATTCATGAAACTGTAACAAGCAGATTGATTGCAAGGGAAAAGTTGACCTCCATACAGAAAAAAAGTATCTGCTGAAACTTCCATCCATAATTCTTTCCTTTCTGTGTCTGACAATCAAAGAAAACAGACGTCATTTTCGAAGCTCCAAGAAAACTGCGATTGTTAATGGATGCAATCAAAATGTGATTATTTGCTTATTCATCTACAATTTATTTGTCAATCGCGTCTGACTATCAAAGAAAACGAACGACATTTTCGAAGCTCTAAGGAAACAACGTTTTTTTCTTTTAACGGATGTAATCTTACGTGCAGTGAATAAGTCAGCATCTGTACCACGTGAGTTCCATGCTGACGGGAAGGTCAAGACAGAGATGCCAGTCTAAGATCCTTTCAGTCCTTCCAACACGTTACAGGTCATTGTGACAAGGAGAGACCCATCACTCCCCACGTATTACTCTTATAACACCAGACCTTTGGGGAAGGCTGTGTCCAACAATGGACTTTGAAGCTGATTACCATAAATTTGATGCTCTTTGATCTTCTTATTATGGAGACCGCTGAGATGAAATAATTCCGAGACAGTCAACTTGAGAAAATACATTAGCAAAATTAATATAAGATATAATGACCTCAGCTTCATAAGTACCGCCAAGAAAATTAAAACAGAGTGCCGAAAAATATAGGTGAAAAATTGCACAATTCCATGCTACAATTTTCCCTGACTCTCTAAAATATACAGTAACTTTGTTAGAGAAAAAAAATTAAATCTAAGCTAGGCAGGGCTGGAATAGGGATTAAGTCCGTGGGAAGCAATGATAAATAATCCAAAATCTTATCTACCGATGGATGTTCGGATGTGAACTCAAACAGATCATCAAAGCATTTTGGAAAAAAAAGTTGATCAGATTCAAAATGTCAAACATACATTCTAAAATGTCTAACATAAATTCTAAAATGCTAAAAAGGATAGAGTGTTGGAATAAAAAGCGACAAAAAGCTAGATTTGAAAAAAATACTAATGAAATGATAGTGAAAATACTTCATGATATTGCTACTTACTAAAGCTTATAGACGTGTTGTATCAACAGCTACGGCTTATATTTGACAAGATGGACCGTTCTAAATATTTCTGTGAGTATTAACATTCTGCTACAGAAAGAAATACGTTGAAATTTGACTGGCACTGTTTGAAAGGAACGTGTATAGGGGCTGTCTGTTTGACAAAGCAAACTTTTGATTAAAGTTATGTGTCAATGAGCCCTCGATTAGAAATCGAATTGAATGACAACTAACATATCTACTTGATGAATGCAAAAATCAAATCAAATCATCCTATGACCTAGTAGATTGTCGAGTACGATATTCGGGTTTTCCATGGCGTTTTGGGGGCCAATCGGGATTTCTTGGGAGTTACCATCTCCTCTCCAAGTAACTTGCTAAAACTTGAACTGATTTATATTGTACCAACCACAGGATGCGATCCCTGATCTGACCTATAGAGACATGTGGATTCATGCATTTCTGAATGAAAGAGGTGCAAATGTGAGAACTTGAACTCGGTACGCTGATTTTATTTCCTGCTATATTAACCATCAGACCATTGGATATATACAGGATGAGCCAAATGTAATTTTTCTGATTTATTTTGGCTTGAATTTATATAAAAAAGAATTTCAACGCGAGATTCACTTAATTCATTTATCAGTTTTGAAAGTTTATAGATGTGTCGGGTTATAGTCAAGGTTCAAAGTTTTTTTAAGTGACTTTTCGGGCCCCCTGTATTGGTATGAATGTGTATGAGAGTTTATTTACGGAAGTATATCAATAAGTCCGCAGCCTAATGGTGAAGAAGGCATTTATTTTCAAACAAATATTTATTTTTCTATCATAAGCCTCTTCCTTCTGCTTAACACAGTCGTGGATAATAATCACTGTGATCGAACATTCCGCAGTGAAATTTTTAGATCAAAATTCAGTTAACATTCCTGGATATGGGTTAAATCTTGTGGTGCCGTAGCTATGTTTGTCTTGAGAATCAATAATTGATTTCGATCATCGCAAGGAGTTCGGACTGGTATATGACTTGGCATCCCTATTGCCCTAAGAAATGCGTGAAGGACCCAGCATGAACCCCTTACTTTGATACAGATTGATTTGGGATACGATTCTGCAGCTGATTATGTAAACAGACACATACTCAGAAGCCTAAACTTCGACCAACTGTCTTCATGAAAAAAATCTGGAATATAGTGTTAGCAATTCGCTATAGTGCCTTCAGCTAAAAGTGAAATTGTTTGTTTTTTTCTCCTTTTAGTATATATAAAACAAACCTGTGACCTATCGGGTCGTTAATCAGTGTGAGTGCGAACGCCGGCTCAAAAATATTATTTTTCACTCGCAAAATCATCCATACGTTTTGCATTCTCCAAGTTGATGCGTTTCAGAGGAGTTTTAATCCAATTCTTTTCGCTACAATGTACCCTTTCAGCTACTTAGACGTTACACACAAAAAATCAAAAACAGACTTTTACTACCATGCAGTTCTGCTTAGTTACTCAATCGAAACCATCATGTAACCAACAGCCTTTGGCAGCATGCAGTGCTTGGGGTGATCAATTAAAAGATTGAAAGAAGGGTGGGTCAATTTTGTTTGGCTGTGATCGTTAAAAAGTCTGAATTTTGAAAAAAAAATTATTGAGCACAAACTAGGGGCCAATTTAGCTTGAACTTAAATTGCAGACAGAGTCCCACTCCACCAAACCCTCAACTAGAGGTCGATAAAAAGATATTTTTTGTTGAACTAATGAGGAGTAGGTGTTGAAATTTTCAGCCCACTAGCTCTATTTGTACAACTTATGCACGTGGTACATACTTAGCCCATCAGCCAGCGAGCCAGCTAGATTGACTTGAAAACTGAGAGAAACCTATGTTGACTGTTATGGTGACAGTTTTGGTTGACGGTCTCTAATAGAATGACATGTGAGTAATGGTTCCGATTACAAAATTCATGGTATATGACCTTCTCTAGGATGTTATCGCTAAGAACAAGGCCATTGTTTGCTTTGCTTTCGGTATTATTTTTCTTTCTTCAAAGCTTGCTCAGCACTCTCGAAATCATCCAACTAGTTTACACATCTTTTGTTCCTTTTAGACTTCGCTTTCGTTTACTCAACTTGTAATAATGGCTTTTATCAATCAAAAATATTTTGACATCGTAATGAATATTGAATGATGCAAAAAAGAAGATTTATCAGTCAGTCGTGGTAAAATACATAAACACAGAGATATAATAACTGTTATTTTCCAAGTCGTTGATGCCCTGGAAAAACAATGACAGATATATTTGAATTTCTATGAAACTATTTTATAAGAAAAAAAATGATGAAAAATTTGTTTCTGTCAAAGAGTCTATAGTTTTAGGTGGTAAGAGGTACTTTTATCTGCAATTTTTTTTACCCCTGAGTCAGAGAGTCAAGTGTTACAAGAAAAGTTTCTTGCTCTATGACGTCTGTCCAGATCGGAGTAGGGGTATATGATCTTCTCATTAATCCCGGGGGGTCATGAATGTATTTGGATTGATATGTTTGTTTGTTTTTTTTTTGTTTTTTGTTTTTTTCAAGTTTGAAACGGTGGGTCATCATCATCCTCGTCATCACAACCTTTTCCAAGATTCGGCAGACCTCGCTATCATGGATATCGCGAATCCATTACTTTCTGAACTTGTCTAGCGCGTCAAACCATCTTATATCCTGCCGGACACAGTTTTGCATATGATCTCTGGTGATCAACTTTGTGAGTCGTGATGCCCAGCCGTTGTCTACCATTCTTGTAACATGACTAGCCCATTGCCATTTGTGTTTTCTGGTGGATCCTATGATATCTCTGACTCCCGTTTTCCCTCTAATATACAGTGAACCAAGAAAATCACATTATTCTCTATTAGAGTTGATTGGTGTCGAGCTATGGGTTTAATACACAACGTCAGTGTTAAAATGTATTGCTTTGCGTCAAATAATGTCGTTATTAAGGTATTAGGCATTTCTGTTGTTTTCTTCTATGTTCACTGATCACTTATCGATCTATGATAACATGTGACACTTTAATATGAGAGGTTTAACTTCATTACTTTTTCTTCCGCGACAATGCACTTGAACCAACGCGTCTCCATTAATCAAATAGGTCGAACAGTATTAAGTGAAAACTCCAAACCCAAATTCAGCTCTTAAGTGTGTCAGCTTCAGACTCGCTGATCCGTCCGCGTAGCTTCTTTATTATTCATTACACACGTGTAAACATACCCTCAATCTCTTTGGGTAGTGTTCATTCTTACCCTAATTAACATGTATTGTATGCACAATCATCATTTGATTTCTGCGTTTTCCTATTGGGGTGTATGAAAAATTGGGAAGCGGTGTAATTGTTGACGGCACAGGAAATTGAACCGAGTTCATAATTTAAGGAAGAAAATGGGAGTCCGAGACAGCATAGAAACTATTAAAAAAACTAAAATGGCAATGAGCAGGCCATGTTGCAAGAATGAAGGACAACCGATGGACATCACGACTCACAACATGGATCCCCAGAGATCACATGCGAAACCGAGGCTGCAGAACACAAGATGGAG
>OY735202.1:48829780-48944780 GCA_963457665.1 Thysanoteuthis rhombus
AAATTCTGGGCTGCATATTTTCAGGGCACTCGGGTAGAAGCGTATGATTAAGCTTGATTCTGTTTTTGTCTTATGGTGTGGGTAAAAGTTGAGGTGATCGTTGCTGTTACTTGACTTGCAGTATACGTTCAATTGAAGGTTTGTTCCTGTCACATGTATTAGGATATCGAGAAAAGGGATTGTGTTGTTGGATTCTGTTTCGTATATAAAGTCTATTGTAGTTTCAACTTTTTTAAGCCTATCTATTAAGTTGGGCAGATTTATGTCGTTTGAGTAAATTAAGCGGGCATTATCGATGTATTTGAAATAAGTGGCTTCTTTTAGCATGCATTTGAAGGGAGCTGATTCCAAGAATTTATGGTGAGGTATGCTAGTGCTCTACTGAACGGTGAACCCATACGTAGGCCCAATTTTTGTTTGCAAAAATATATTGAATCGGAAATAGCGCTGGCTTATACATAGAGTACAGATATTAATGATTGTGTCTATAGGTAAGGGTAGATCTAATTTGGATTTGTTCAAGTGTGTTTTCAGTATGTGTAAGCATTTTGCAAATCCTAGAGAAGGTCTATGTCCAACGACGGACGTTGAAAGACTGATGATGATAGTGATAATGATTTATAATGATTTAATGTCTAAACTGGCTAATGATTTGTTTTTTTATGTCAACTTTTTTTTAGTTTGTTGTCTAAGATCCCAGTCGTGCAGCAACCCTATTTTCTGTAATTGCTTATTCTATTTACGTTGTCTAAGCCAAATGGTATATTCACCGTGTTTTAATCGGTCATTTCAAATAGAGTTTGAAAATAATATAGTGAATGTATATGATAAATCCTCGCTCTATCAAACATTGATATAACTAATTTCAGTTCAAAGGAACATGTTGATCATATCAAACTTTGTCCTTATTTACCGAACAAACTTGGATAAACGCAACGAGCGTGTGGTCAATGATGAATCTCATCCCAGTTCTTCATATCAAGATAAAAGGGTATTATCTGTTCTTCTCACGACAACGAGACATAGCATCAACTTCCCTTCCTCAATTTTAAACGTTATTGTGATTTTGTTTTAAGAGTTTCCTCCGTGGATTTTATTCAATCATAATATTTTTTTTCAATTGACAAAAATAGAAGTTCTTATGGATCTTATTCATTGCTTGGAAACCATGTAACTTAACATTATATTTTTACAAATTGAAAATATGATATGAACTATATATATGTCGGTGCGTGAGTATGTTGATGAAAGTGACAATTAGAAGATAAAGTAAACAAAGTTAGGTGTTACATCTCAAAATCTTTAATTTCATGTGGGCATGTCTTGATCTATTTCGGCGGTTGACTGCCATCTTTTTCAGAGATACTTGCAGCAAGACAGAGAATATGGTATGTTGTCTACATGTTTGAGATAGAGGAAAAATGGGGATATTTCTGTGTTGTTGATTGTTTATTAGGAGTGAAAGGGGGGTGTTTGCATCCGTGTAAGTAAGAGTCAACTTTAGGTCGAAATTATAATTATAACAACCAGCTACAGGCATGACCTCACTTCCCTTACAAGAGATAAGTAACATTAACAAACGAATATATAAAATGAGTTAATAGTAAAAGGCCGTAAAATTTACCAACACACGGATTAACTAGTGTAATATGTAAGATAGTTTTAAAACCCGCAAACCAATACTATAACGACAGGAATATTGCGAAAAATAAAACCAAGAAAATAATTCAAAGATATCAAACGCAACTAATAGAACCTGAAACTTGGAATTCTACGAATTAAGAAACTTGAGATGCTAAGAATGGAACAATCAGACACAAAAGAAAGAGAAAAAGTTAATATAAATAAAACAAGGCGGTGTTTTCCACCCTGAGAAAAGGACACCTCCTAATTATGTTCAATATATGGACCGGAATAAATCGAATTATTCGCCTGGAGAAGCCCCTAAAGTACAGAAGCATAAACGTGTTTGTGTAGCAAATCCATTATTTCACCATATATATATATATATAATGAAATATCTGATGTGTATAAAGTACTCCATACATTCAGGATTAAACATTAAGTTGATTAAGAGTGGAGCTTAGAATATAATGAAGTAAGGATTTGCTACACATTTGTATTTCTGCCATGCTTGGGTTCTTCATGCAAATTTTACTCCAGATCAGATTTGCCTGAAGAAGCCCAAACAGGATAAAAACATAAACAAGTTTTTGTAGCGAATCCTTACTTCAAACAGTTATTGCATCGCTACGTTGGAGCAGATACCCTATTGGTGGCAGGTACGATCCCTGCAGCAGTCCCATTTTCCCTAATTGTTTATTCTATTTACGTTGTCTAAATGGCATGATATATTAACCATGTAATGACGGGAGATCACTTCAAATAGGTTCTTATATGATATAATGCAGTTTATGATTCGTGCTGTTGAACAGAAATCTGTCCATTTCTCAAATGAATACTGTCGCATTGAAATAGACGAAAAAGACTGAGAACGAATGAGATGAGAATTTGGGTTGAAAGCAGTTATTAGGCAGACCGATTAGCACAATGATAGATGCATCAATATATATATATATATATATATATATATATATATATATATATATATATATATATATATATATATATATATATATATATGTATATATATATATATATATATATATATATATATATATATATATAAAATGTTTGGGATAAGTCTCAGTGATAGGAAATGATCAGCATGGATCCGAGAGAGAGAGCTAAGAAAGGGGATATCATATAAGTAATTCGCGATGTACTGGGTACTTAGCCAGACGGTGAGATGAGAGACTGACCAAAAATCTAACCGATTGATGTCCGTGGAAAACATTTCCTCAGTTGATATCCTGTTGTTGCAGTTCTCTGCGAGAGTAAGGAAAACTTAGTAAATATGTACTTTACTAAATACAAAGATGTAATACCAATATGACAATGAAACTGTCCAGATTTTCTTTCCCGTGAATATCGGCACGTACTTGTGTGTGTATGTGTGAATGCGTTTACAAGTCAGATAGGACTATGAAGATTCAATTTTCGATATTCAATAAGCAAAAACTCTGTCTGACCAAAAACTGTAAGTGTGGGGCACGCAGGGTGATTCAAACTAAGTTCATAAGATTTGGAAATTGGTTTCACGTCAACTGGCGACAACCAAAATTGGTCAGCATTTAAACACTTGTTCCACACAGAAAAAAAAAGTCGTTTGTGAAAACTTCAAAATCTTTTCACAATAATTGTTTGGATTAGATCCACCCAAACAATGAATGTAACAAGTAGAGACTCTGTAACGTGTTGTCTGTGTTGAGTGAGACTGTTTACTGCTTATTTGCACGAGTTTGCGTGGGAAATACTTCGAAATGGTAAAGGGAAGTTATTTAACTATTCATGTATTAATTTCATCTGTATATCCATCTTAGTGTTACAAATATGAAAGGGAGATTTCATCTTTTTTGGCAGTAAATTGAAACCCTAAGCCTCATCCTAACGCTAACCCCAATTCTAATACAAGACGCTTACCCTAATACTCACCCTAAATGCAAACCTTAATGTCCTTTGAAATTAACAGTATTGCTATACAGTTCCAAGTGGGCAAGTTTTCTGCTTCAATTTGTTCCGTTATAAGTTAGCAACAGCAGCTCAAATATTTGTGTCCACCGAAATTACCTCCCTTGTTTTGACGAACCTAATCACAACAATTACTGCTTTTCACCACATTACGCTTTGAGCTAAAAATTTAGATGTAATTGTTTTAGCTTTTCGAGGAATCATTTTCCCGAGGGAAGGGATATAACTTTTTACCATTTTGAAATAGTTATTTTTTCTTCTCCTGGCGAAAATGAAAGTCTTTGCTGCTTCGGAAAATCTTTTCTTTTTTAAAAGTTCATTCAATACTGTGAAACAGTGATTCGTGAAATTCAGTTTGTCAACATAATTGTAACTTTAATTAGTGTAAACAAATACATTCAATATCAACTATTAAAATCTTATGTAATTATTCAGATTACAAGGGATACATCGAGGGAGACATAATGCACAGAGTTTTGCTTGATTAGCGAAGATTCACATTAACGATATCCGATGCCTTGCTGATGACATTCGATTTGGGGACTGAAAAGTAAAGATTAATACATATTAATTGCCAAAGAAAACAGTGCAGATGTTTAATAATTATTATTTCCGTTCACAGACTTATTAGCTTTTGATCTAATCATTAGTTTTCTTGTGAAAGGTAGTGATTCCCCGAGGGCAATGATTCCCTCCTGCGGATAATTCTTGGTGCAAAGGGAGGTAATTATGTCGATTTCACAGACAGAGTTGCTTCCCTTGTTATCGAAGCTTTCAAGAAGTTCGGCAATAACTAAATCATTATCATTTAACATTTATTTTTGTGTGAAAAAAGTACACCAATTGTATATACAAGTACACATCATAACAATCATATTCATACATTAGCTAGGGCCTTAAACCTTTGCGATGGTGTTATAAACTTCATACACTTGTGTATGAATTTCATAAGGTTTACATTCGCTTATGTGGATTATCATTATCAACCTTTTTACGTCTGTAGTTGTGAAGAAGATATTTTCAAAGATAGAATCTCCTACCCGTCCACTGAATTCAAACAGATGTACTGCACCATCGCCCTAGATACAATGAGTGTAGTCACTTGATTTGATTTCTCAATTATCATCCTTATCAACAATAATTTCGTGTTCACTATTTACGTCTAGACTTTTTTCTGTTACAAGTTTAGAGATTGTTCCTCTCGACTTTGTCTTACTGTTTAAATACATGAAGAAATCCTTCAAATTTCTCTTAACTCTCTTGCAAAGATGCTCCCCATACTGCTTCTTGGTGATTGGTATTTTTTTTTGTTTATTTGCTGCCTTCTTTCTTCTCACATACTATCGATATCTAGTATATCTTCTACATTCTACGCGTAATATTTCCTCTCAACACACCTCTTAACTTTTACATTGAACTACTGTGGATTTATTTTCCCAACGATTCACGAACGTAACCAAGGGTACACACTTTTTGACATCATCTTTTAGATACCTATGCATCATTCATATCAGTAGCGTTTATCATTGGGGTCCAGTCTTTGTCTCCTAATAATCGAGCATATCCAGCTTTATCATAGACTCACCTCTACACATATCTCACTCACTTGTATGGAAGTTCCAATTTGTACAACTATGATCTGCTTTATCAATCGAACAAAATAACTTAACACAACATCTTGCACCCTGAAGATACATTTAGGGGCTATTTTCTTCCTAATCAAACTAACCAAACATATCCCTATAAGTATGGCTGAAACGTGTTTTAATTGGTTTCAGTTGAAGCCTGAATGTTTTTAATAAATTTCTTTTTTATTTCTGATTATTTGAGAAAATCAAACGGTTAGCAGTCCTTTGGGTCATTTGAATAGCTAAAGATTTTCTTCAAAGAATTTTGAGACTGGGTTGCAAAATCTGTAATCTTCTCCGAAGAATTTCAATTGTAAAGTATATTTTTCTCGTCATATCGTTTTACAATTGTTTTGTTGTTGTTTTTTTTTTTTTGTTAGTTTTTGTTTTTTGTTTTTGTTTTGGCCTTTTATTTTTTTGCTGTTCGATTGAATTAAAGACTTTTAGAACTATTTCGAATATTCTTGTTTTCTCAAGTGCAAGTATGGATCTTTTATTACTTAATTTTTCTTTTTCGAAAGCGCTTCTATCAGGGGAAACGACTCTGTCCATCAATTTAACCTTAAGTTTTCGCAATTATTTCTCGGATAGAATTATTTTCATGATGGGATCATTTCCAGGATCCATTTTCTATCTTTAAATTCTGTGGTCTATGTAATGATCACACTATATAAAACTGTGCTTCTCTCCATTTTTGATGAATTTGAAACGTAAAAAAATGGTATTGAAAAGGTATGGTAATATGTTAAATTCGGAAATTTACTAGCATTTAGAGTTCTAAACTGAGAAAATTTCTTTAAATAAGGAATTCTTTTACGAAATAAAAAAAGAATTATGATTTTTAAGCATTAAGGTGCTGATTAAAACTTTTGTAATTCTTTTTCGTGTTAAATGTGGTAACAACATTGTAATTACCATCTTCATTTTATAACTAATTGTACATTATCAATATAAATAAATCTTGATTGAAGGGAAATAACTCTTCCATCTCATTTAGAGTTACTTCCCTTGGAGTGAACTTATTCCTGTCTCTGTTGGTGTAATTATGATAATTCATTTCACCGATAAACACATTTGTACATCATTGGTCTGGGTACCAACAAGGATTATTACCTCACAAGTAATCATAGAGTTGCTATCATTGATGGTATTATAAAAGCAATCAGTGTCTTTTTATAGTATCATCGTTTTGAACAATAATTCTAATTGCGGTGGCGTCTCAATTTTTGGGATTTCATGGAAATTCGTGGTCCTTGGTTGATGTAATGGTCTTCTACGATTTCAATTTTCATCGTGAGCGGAAAGGCCCCATACCTGGCATCTATATAACAAGAAAGAATTCCAGAAGTGAGAAGAATATAAATAAATGCAAATAACTAAGATCATCATCAGCAGCAGCAACAGCAGCCTTTTTAGCATACGTCGTTGAAAATAGACCTTTCTCAAGATTCGCCAGAGCGTTGTTAAACCGATACTTTCTGAAATCGTTTACTTCGTCACGCTATCTTATTATTACTGGCCACAGTTTTGCACATAATCTCTGGGATTCACGTTGTTGAGTCGTGATGCCCAGCGTTTGTTTGACATTATTGCAGCATGACCAGGCTTTTGCCATTTGAGCATTTTAATGGATTCCATAATATCTCGAACTCTTGTACTTTCTCCAATATAATGTGCTGTCTTATGATTCCTGTATGTAATGATTACGGCGGTTGGGACTTACAAAAAGGGTGCCCAGTTTAATTACTATTATTTGAAGTACTGGATGAAAACTTATCCCCATTTTCTATTGTCTTCCGTATTCTGGAAGGAGTCATAACTGTTCAATATATATATATATATATATATATATATATATATATATATATATATATATATATATATATATATATATATTGCTTAACTATACTTGCTCACAGAAAGAAGACATAACTTAGTTACAGAGGTATACTTAGAGATTTGGCAGTCTGGGAATGGTGTGGCTTGACTGTTTGTGGATGCCCTCCAATATATAGAGAGATTTGTTAATTGGAATACAGTTGGTGAACTACTATTTATACAGCTTTTAGGATGTCCTCCCATTATGGGTCTGAGGGACGTTTTTCAAATACCCCAAGCCTCCTTTCAACTACGCCTCCAAATAGTCATCACAAAAATTTAAGTTTAGAATATTTCTGATAACGTTTTTGTCTAGATACAAGTTTTTAGGGGTTTACTAAAACCAGAACTTCTGTCCCGACTGAAGATGATTATTGCCACTTTTTATTGTATATATAGGGGGAGGCAGTAGGGTCTACCATGCACCTCCATGGATAGATCTTTTTATGGTTAACTGATTGTTTGGCAGAGCCAACTGAATGTGAATGAAAATGAATGAGAAAGAAAAAAAACTCAATTAGGCTGCGTGTGATTCGATGGATTGATTAGTTCATTTGCAAATTCATGAATATCAATGGCAATATAACAAAACAACATTATTCTTCAAAAAAGAAATGCATAACTTTTCGAAATCTAACTCCCACTCAATGCCCGGACAATTTTTCGTGGATACTACATTGTCTGGCAGGTTCAAACGAATGAGAATTAAGAAAGCTCTCATTAAAAAGTTCTTTTGAACCTCAATATTGACGTCATAAGCCGCAATCTCCACCTGGGGGTACTAGAATTTAAAATTTTTCGCTTATCAATATTGTAAATTTTCATTAATATCTAAAACTTGTAAATTTAGATCGGTCAGTATAACAGCATCCTGGCAATCAGTTGGTCATGATTTTAACCGTTGGGAATTTGAATATTACATATCGGCTAACATCACTAAAAATCGCTTTTGCACAATAGATACTAACTGACAAGATACATTGTTGGAAAGCTGACTAAATTTTCATTTCAATTGCATATCACAACACAAAATATCTACAAATATTGGATTTTATGTGTATGCGTGTGTGTACACACTGGCAGTGGACTCTGGTTCCACATGGTACATTTCGATGCACACTCACACAGCACACACCACTAATGATGGGAAGAATCCCGAAACATGTATGGACTATTTACTTATTTAAGGATTAATAAACCTTACCACCAAACACTTCATTCCTGAGTCAGTCTCACTCTCTACAGTACACATTATACATATATATATATATATATATATATATATATATATATATATATATATATATATATATATATATATATATAAATTGGAAATAGGATTTCATCGTCATGTTTTGCTGGTAATTTTTTTGGCACAACAGATACAAATTGACAAGACACAAATTTACGTTGGAAAGCCGACAAAATTCTCTTTCCAACAATGTATCATGTTTTTTTTTTTGTTTTTTTTTTTTTCTGGTCCCAAATAACGTGGGGTGGTCGAATTAGCGGCCATCTTGGATTTTCACCAAAGATTTCTCGGGACTTTCAGGAATGTTTTAATTTTTCCCAATTTCGGCCACAATTTTACTAATTTGCCTGGACTTCAAACTTTTGCCAACGAATGATTGAGAGATTGTCATGATCACTTTTTGTAACAATGCTTCAACAAAATGTGTAGTTGGTTTCAATCTTATGCTGATTCCCTGTTCCCCGGGAGATGAATCACTGTGTACTGAGGCTGGGGCACAGTGGATCAGAAAGATGATAAAAACAAGTGCCTGCCAGTTGCTGTCTAGGAGAGATATTACTTTCTTATCTTCAAATTATCCATTTAACAAAAGCATTGATTTTTTTTTTGTCCACCCAAATATACTAATGAAATTAGCTTCTACCAACGATTATTCTTTTTTTCATCCATTATGCCCCAGCTCCTCCTTTATATTGTCATTGTGTTTGAGAGTTGCGTTGTTAATGAGAGAAAAGTGTTTTGTATCTGGGAAATGATGTTTCCTCCACGTGGATGATATTTGCCACCGAATGAAGGTCATTGACAAGGAAGGATATTATGTCAAAAATCATTTTTTGTTGTGAAAAAAATGCTCTTTTCGTCATTGAGTTATAGATTTATTGATTAAGCTGCGTATATATATATATATATATATATATATATATATATATATATATATATATATATATATATAATCAGTAATTGTGTCATCCACAGACAGTTGTTTCGTTGTATCACATCTCTTCAGTGTGGCTATAGACAACCCAGTATCCTTTCCAGTACTGCTAAGTAGGGTCGAAAGCTTCATTTCAGACTCAGAGGCAGATGCTCTGCCCCTGCGCGGAACTGGACGCTCAGTAGGACCGAATCAAGCGATACATTTACTTACGCATAATTCCCCATCTACCAGAGTGCTCCATTTCGGAGTTGGAAGAGTATTGCTATAGTAGCTTATAGTAAACGAGTGTACAACCTAAGCGCGCTCAACCCTAAAGAAGGGAGCGTTAATTAGTGTGCGCGCGTGTGTGTGTGTGTGTGTGTGTACAAACAAATGTGTATACAAGTAAGAAGCAATACATTACTAATGCATAGTAAATTCAAGATACACGTAGTATTTTGATGTAAAACTGTTGATCTGGTTAGTTATTCAATAAGAACCTCCGCGTAACCAACGTCTTTACGCAGTATGTGGGATTGGGGGAGATCAACTAGAAGAATTGGTAAAAAAAAAAGGATGATCTAGGAATAGGTTACTTCTCTCGCCTTTTGTTGGGCAGTGATCACTTTAAAAAAAGTCTGAAATTCGGAAAGCAGGTGTGTATGCTACCGGGCATAAAGGACCAATTTAGCATAAACTAGTATCGTAAATCGACCCCCTCACTAAAACTTATCCAGTAGGAAAGTTCTTTAGATAAAAAAGTTTTTTTTTTTTCTTTACAACGTCAAGTGAATGTTTCTATTTTCCAGCCCTCTAGTTCGGTTGGTGCGACCTGTGCACGTAATACAGCCAGTCAGCCAGACCAATCTAAAAACTAAAGAAACGTATGCTTACATAGACTATGTTGATATTGACAGTTTTGCTTGACGTTCTGTACATATTAATATATGAGTTCAAGACTGTTTCATATGGAGCGTTTACATCTGACCTAAATACAAAACCCTCGTTATTAGACAAAAAAAAACGTCGCTATACAAACTTTCTGACCCAAGACTGAATTCCTATTAGCAAACATGTGGAGTTATTTACATTAGGTCCCACGTCATCAGTGACGGGAATGGGTTTTCGGAACTAGGTATTCTATTATAAAGCTTGGTTAGGAACTAGGTATTCGGTAGTGTCCCCATTTGTAGATCTTAAACCTACAAAAAACCTGGAAATTGAGAAGTAGTAATACGCTGTATCACTGCGTAACCCCACACCCAAATTCCGTCCCTGTATTCCATGCATAAACATTAATAGAGGCACAGTCAGAAAGTTGGAGCCTTTATTTACTCGAATGAGCATTCAGGCGCGCGCACACACACACACACATGAGTGCGCTCATATATGTTATTTACCACCGTATGACGTGCCATGCATATTACGGACACTGATTTTTTTTATGAATTCATAAAAATAGGAAAATACTTGAGAGGTTATAATGATGGATATAAATTTCATAACCAAGGAAGGAGAAAAAAACGTTAACATTGTTATTAGCAGGATTCTTATCTGAAATTTTCATTTTATTATATAATATTATATCAATGGGATTGATCGAAGTTTTGGGCGAACTGCATTGACAAAGAAAGAGGCTATGTTGAAAAAAGTATCAATAAATTGATTTCGTTAATATATCTGTGTAAGAAAAAGAGACAGATCAGCTGTTTCAAACTGTGAAATGGGTTAGAAAAAAATAAGTAAGTTTGAATTCTTTCGCAGATCGTCGCCGACCGTGTCAACCATTCATAAAAACAGGTATGGCAGGTCAGAAAGGACTAAAATGTTTACGTCTTAATACGCCTAAATTTATAAGGGCAAAATAAAATGTTAGAGACGGGGTGACATCATTTGTTATATTTATTTATATATTTTACCGAAAATATTAGATTGTGAAATAGAATCAACTATTAGGCACGATCAAGAATGAAATAAAATATTAGAGACGAGAACAAAGTTGGATGTATTTATTGATACATATTCATAATTAAAAGGTTAAATTGAAATGAAAAAGGTTTCTTTTTCTTCCAGATGAAGGAGAAATCCTTTGATCCTTTCTTTTTTTCATCCAAGATCAAGGATAAGTCTTCCAAATTGTTCTTTTTTTTTCTTATCGAATCTATCGGACCAAGTACTGCATGGATCCGGAATTATCATTTGATAGGCAAATCTAACATTATTTCTCGAATATAATGAACACAAACGGATATTCAAAAAATATAAATGTAAATAACTGAATAAGAAATAATGTTAACTTTTTTTTTTTTTTTTGATTACGTATAAATCAAAGAATAGACGTTAATTTAAAAAGTAACCTATAATCTAATGGTAGATATCGCAATTTAAATAAATAATAAATGGTCAATCCCGTCAATGACATTTCATCTAATACCTGAGTATTGAATTAGGCGTATTTAGACATAAACGTTTCAGTCACTTCTGGTCAACCAACTCTGATTTCATAGATGGCTGACAAGGCCAACGACGATTAGCTAAAGAATGTCAGAAACTTTATTAAAAAAACTTAGACCAAACCAAAACTCCATGTTTTAGATAGTATATCTCCTCAGGGAAAATAATGTTATCATTGGCATCGATGGCATTCTCTAAATCACTGTCATCACACTGCACACCATTGACAAGGCCAAGATGTTCCCTTGTCCAAAATGCTCTTTTCTTCAGAGAATGTTTACAGCATGTCCTTGAGTTTCTCCTCAGTATGCATCAGGGGCTTTTTGACAGAAGTCAAGGTTAAAATGGACACCCTCTTTTTTTCTTCTGCATTTCTTTCAGCTAATACATCATCATCATCATCATCATCATCATCCTCTCAACGTCTGTTGTTGGACATAGACTTTCCCCAGGATTCGCCACACCTCCCTATGATGGGCGTCGTTGAGCTAGCACTTTCTGAACATTCAGTCCAGTTCGTCCCTCTATCGGGTGTCCGCCATTCGTGCAACATGGCCAGCTCACTGCCATCTGAGATTTTTAATGGATTCTATGATGTCCCTGACTCTTGTCTTTTCCCGGACTTACTTACCAAAACTTGCTCAGCAGTACCTTAAGTGTACTAAATCGAAACCTGCAGTGATAAAATCGCATTAATAAAATTCAATTCTATCTAAAGTATTCCTGTACGTACATAGTATGTGTGTGTGTGTACGTGTGCGTGTGTTAGTTCTGATTTTTGACCTGTATTTATCTCAAGTTTATCACCAGTGACGTTTGTAATACTATTTCTATCGACAGCAATAATTTATACGCCTATGAAAATCAAATAATCTTGTTGACAAGTAATGAAATTCTTTAACCTTTGTTCCCAATCGTTCAATATACGGTTGCCACTTATTTGGCACAGGATTAGAACCCACGACCAGAGCAGATTTAGTTTGAACGGATGGGGCAATTCAGGTTTCATGCTATCCCCCACCCCCTGCATAGAAATCAGAATGAAAGTTTAAGCATCGAAGTCTGTTTATTGCATGCAATGAAAACAGACAAGTTATAAATCCATGCAAAAGATCAAGTGTGTAATATAACTGAAAAGTGTTAATAAATACTTGTAAACATGTAAAAACCTGCCTGCAAAACTCCAATTAGACTTAGGGAAGACAAGTTACAAAGAATGTGGTTATGCTGCTATGTGCTCTTTACTTTTCATAGATAACAATGGCAGACCCAACAATGCAGTCATAATTGATTTATTTCTCATTAAAGAAACTATTGTTTCAATTATTACATTTCGTGTTGGGGGTGCTCGGGACAATTTCTCGTCTAGCCACTTAAAGATGAGACCCTGTTCAAGACCATGACTAAGTAAATGTTGATGCGAAATTTTCCGATTTGGTCTCTTTGCACAATCGTTTGTCTCGTTCGTGCCATTTCGGCAGTTCCAACAAGTCTAAGATATCGTGGAATACTTTGATGATAGAATAATGATACCATGAATTTATATGAATAAAAGATTTTCACAGAAACTGCAGGAAAATTTTTTACCTAGGAAGCACGTTTAGAACTAATATCAAGAAATAAGAAATTAGAATTTTCTGTTGTGGCTGGACATTTCGCATCTCGTGTGTTCACATCTCTTTATGACACTTTTCGATCGGCCGATCCCTGATATTTTAAATACCAATTCTCAGACATATCATGTTCGATTGTTATGAATCAAGGTCCAGACCTTTGGGTGAACCATCCTCATCTTACACTTCCTCCTTCCCTTCATCAACCTCGTCCTTCCGCTACTGCTACCACAACTAGTAATACCAAATATCAATTTTCTCAGCCGTATTATTTTGGATTTATATCAAAATTGGCCCAGTCCTTTGGATGAACCATATTTGTATTCCCCCAGCTCCTCTTCCTGCAACCACCGTGGATAATGAACGCATCGTTGAACTTGTTTTAAGATGAGGAACTTCCATAATCATTACTTCCTTTACTAGCTTCACTTCGTCTTTTTACATTACCAATTGGATGAATCGCCATTGAATAATGGATTTCGAACTTGCAAAGTGGAATTTTGATATAACGTAGAAAATTTGATTCTCTCTGGGTACCCTACATTTATAGCCTTGTGCCAGACCAACTTAAACTTAATTAACTCTAGTAACCTAAACCATAAACCCTCTTGTTTTCACTTCCTCAAGGTCCTCAGGATTCTTATACACCCTCCTTTCTCTACCCAGGGAACACTTTTAAGGAGAACAATACAAACTTTGATTAAATCTACTCTTTAGGGAAATGGGCCCATTTATAACAAAATTGTTATAATATTACTGATGATGATGATGATGATGATGATGATGATGATGATGATGATGATCGGAATAATGAGTGAGTGAATATTCGAGGGGTCCCGAAAAGCTTTCGGCCTGGGAAACGAGGTCAGTTCTTGGTCCGACCTACTTCCCAAGATCTGAGCGTTATTTTGTCACCGTAGCTAGATAGGGTGTTGTTTTGTTTTTGTTTTTTCATATTATAAAGTGCCAATTTGCAGGAACCCTTCTCTTATTTCTCCGTTTGTTTTCCAGGTCATCCTCTTCTCGGTCGGCCTGAGATTTTCCCAATATATTCTCATACCTCTTCGCCTAACTATACGCCTACTTAACCCTTTTCGTTCTTTTAATATCAAGTAATGACGTCAATTCAATTACGTCGTAAGGAACCAGACTAAGTCAACGCTATTAAATCATTTATAAAATAATTCATAAACAAACTGTGTTGAATTGCAAAAATAACTAAGACTTTTAAGGTCAATAGACATGCCTGCTTGAGTAGAAATTCCCCATGACGTGGTGGGGGTTGGGTCAGTAGATAGTGAATAAGCATGGGTTAAAAGGAGTGACGATTATTTAAGATGGAAGTGGGACAACCAGAAATGAAAATGCTTGATCCAGAAGAGGTGGGGTGCCCCGTTTGCTTTTACGAAATATATATATTTGTACTAGTTTATCCTACTATCCGAAATGGCGTAGTGCGAAGAATAGGAAGAAGGAAAAAAAGGCAAGTACCATTAATTCATGTGGCAAAAAGTTCTGAACGTTTCCGGACCCTAGAGCAAACCTGCCATAAACTCACGTGCCCTTTCAAATTTAAAGCCATAATTGGGGGTGCCGTGAATCGCCCTCCAGACACCCAACGTAGGGGCCCTGGAGCTTTGTGAATAGTAATTCACCTACTGTATTCCTACCAGCATAATCCAATAAAGAATCTCATGTTGGAGTGGCCCATTCAAGCAGCCAAGCCCCCTTCCCGAGACCTCAAATCCCAAGCTAGGCTTTTGAAAAAATCTGCCCATGATCCCCCGGTAATACCTTTGTTGACCCGCGGTTCCCAGATGGGAACGTACTGCACTGGATGCTAGAGGGGCGACTTGAATCTCCTACCACGGTTCTTGCCATACTAGAGTCAAGCAGCCCCATTTTTCTTCATTTACTTATTTTATTTACGTTGACTATAACGCAACTCATAATCATTCGCATGTATCCATTTCTTGATACATAACTGTTGCGTTGAAAGAAACGAATAGAACACATATACACCGATGAGAAAAAGATGAGAATTAGGAGTGAAAAGAGTTATTTGGGCCTGTGCATTACCGATGGCTGATTAGCTCAATGGTACGAGCAACGCTACGTTAAAGCGGCTACTGCACCCCCCATATATATATATATATATATATATATATATATATATATATATATATATATATATATATATATGAAGTCCCACTCATCATGATAACCCCAAAAGGAATCCTCTTTTTTAACCGCTTAAGGTACACACGTGTTACATGCTATTGAAGATGGGAACCCCTCCTGAAACATGTATAGTATACTAATTAATTCATTTATGGATTGATTAATTAATAAGCAATCACAATATATTTTTACTCCTCAATCTGTCTCATTCCCACTCATTATTCGCACACATACACGCATATATATAAATATGAAATATACGTATTCACATGATATATATATATATATATATATATGAGATATATCTGTACAATATATATATATACGTTTAGATAAACGTTTAGATAAACAAATCTGTACAATATATGTATACGTTTAGATAAACGTTTAGATAAACAAATATATCAGTATAGATATACATATATACGTATATACATAAGTATATTTATATATGATATATATATATATATATATATATATATATATATATATATATATATATATATATATATATATATATATATATATATATGAATGAGACACATACACACACGTATATATATGTATATATTCAAAATTGGCTTTACGTGTGCTGCAGTTCAAAGCATGCCTATCTCCCATTATAAACAACATGTAACAGCTGTTGTTTACTATAACATATTTATTTACTTATTCCATTCATTTAATCCCTGGAACAAGAACGAAGCGTAAGGTGGGTAAAGAGAGAAAAAAGAAAAAGGTTACTACGACCTAATACTCGTGTCATTAACCCTATCTTGACAATAATTTCAAATTTGAGAACGGAAAACAAGCCCTAAAAGTCACGTAAGCGTTCTTAAATAGATTTATGCTGACAATTTATTTCGTTCCACTTTTTAAAATCAAATTTATACTCTATATTCATCCGAGAGAAATGATAAGAGAAGAAAAAAAAAACAAAAACAAATTTTAATACATTGATTCTTTGACAAAGTCCATTCCAGGTCAGACCGAGGCTGGACTTGATTTTATCATTTTCTATGGTAACAACAACAATCCTCACCAAACTTAAGGGAGCAAACTCTTCACTGTTTGTCCATCAGGCCATATTAAACCAAACAGACATGTGTAATCAACATTTCCCAACAGAGTTTTTTAAATCACGACCATGTGATTGGAAGGCGGCTCTTTTATCAACTGAGCTTAATTGACAATTTTTATATATTGCCGAATTCATTTGTTATATGTACAATGCAATAGTTGCAATAATCATTGTCTGTCGAAATAGAAATAGAGTGGAGTTTGAGCCTGCAGCAGTCAGGCTTGTTTCCCTTTATTTTGTATTATTTAGACATTTTAAAAGCCATTTGGATTTGGCCATAGTGACAACACTAACGGGAACGGGAGAAGGATACGATAATTATCTATCTATACAATGGACTGAGTGTTTTTCCCTCCGTCCATAACCATGGGCTCTTCAACTTAATGGTAATAATTTTACTAATCCACCAAAATAAGTTTAGTCGTTTCTTTTTTTAATCATTTCATAGAAATTCAAATATATCCATGATTTTTCATTCATGAGGATCAACTAGTCATTTGTTATTAGAAACCGTCAACCAAAACTGTCACAGATACTGGTTTCTCCATTTTTGATCTTACTTCGTCTGTCGGACTAGTTATCTGACTGGCTATTTATCTATCACGCGTACACAGCTAGCGGTTAGATAATCTAAAAGTTACTTTTTTTTATGTTACTTTTTTACACCCCCCCCCCCCAGCTTATTCATTTGTAATCAGCAAATCGTGTTGGAATTTCGACTTGGGCTGCTCCTGTTCACTTTGCACGAATGCCCCTGGGAAAGGCATTAATTTACATTCTTCTGCTTGGTCCCATTACCGCTTTAAAAAAAAGGCCTTGTTGTCACGATAGTTGACCTGGAAGATATTGGGTGGGTCAGCAAACTCATCCAGTCTCTTTAAAGTCTTATGCAAACCACTTTCCTACTGCTACCTTACCTGGCCAGGCAGTAGTAACAGTAAATAGCTATTACAACAATTGCCAACTTTGACACATTAACTGCTATTCCTGATCTCACAATTCATTGATAATGTTCGTTTCTTTCAGTGCACTTTATCAAATCAAGCCTTGATCCAAAGCCTAGATTCAAGTTTTGAGCCAAGCCTTGGGCCACGACTTGAGCCAAGCCTTGAGCCTAGCTTGACTAAGTCCATTCGTTAGAATGGTGATAAATTTTGTTTCTTCTTTTGGAAAATTTAACAATAACTCTTCTATCTTACTGACCACTAATTGTAATGGCGTGCTGCGCTTTGTCCCCAATATTTAAGTCTGGGATTTACCTCGTTATGGAATATATACTTGGTGGGTGAAAAGAAAATCACTTTGAAAACAAAAACTCTAACGGCTGCACGAGAGACATGTTTATTCAGTTTTAGTTTTGAATTTAGATAAAAGTTTGATCAATTAATGTATTATTCACTGTAGTTGATATCTGTGAATTAATTTAGGATTAATGGGATCTTCTTATTTTTACTTACCAGAAAAAAATTAATTTGTGATGGTTTGATGTTAGTTCTTTTCTCTTCTTCTTTTTTTTTTCTTGATTTGAAATCTGGATTTGTTTCTTTGTTTCGTTCTAACATTCCTCTCCTTACATCTCACCGGTCGCGGTATCACTTGTATAATAGAAGCTGTGGTTCAAGACATTGATCCATATGGCAGTGTCTGGGGAAATGATGTGTTGACAGGGTTGTCAGATTGAACTACAAGGAGGGATAATCCAAGCTTCATCTTCGAGTCTTGACCACCATAGGGATTGGAATCGCGCCTAATTTGGAGATCGGGCAATCCATTGAAAGAGACTGAATAGTACGAATAAAGAAGCTAATATATTTCATGAAAGTAAGTTCTTTGAAAAGATCAAGTTGAGTATTTTTCTTCACTGACTTACATGACTCCGTTATGTAATTATTGTTTACCTGTTCTGAAGCAGGTGCCAGACGGGGGATTACGTCACGCTACATGCGGAAACAGAATGAACTTTACGATATTTATGAACTTCAAGTGAAAACCTTCACCCGATGCATAGTTGTTTTTGTATTCAATCTGGCTGAATGCTTCGCGTTCTTGAAAAACAAACAAGATTTGAGTCATTTTCGTTGGTCTCCACCAATAAACAACGTCTGAATGTTAAACTATGAAAGGCTAATTACAAAAACAAAGTTGTTTTTGTTTTGTTTTTTCGCGTCAAAATAGCCACGATTTTTTAAAATTTTTGTGAGTACCCTCAACGAAAACGAAAAAACCCAGACTCTATCCTTAACCCTTATCCTGGGGCTCGGGTGAACGAAATGAACTTGACATATCACTTGCCACTGGTTATGAAAATGTTTGTCTGGTGGGGGTGTAACGAAAAAGACCAAAAAAATGTCCGATGTTTTTTTTGGGTTTTTTTTTTTTTTTCATTTCGAATTTCTGATACCATTATTATCGGGCTAAGCTGCAAAAATATGATAGCTTTAGTCATCTGGTATCGAATTAAAGAGATATACAAGACCAACAGAAAGTTGGAATGTTTTAATTCTCCATGATCAAATCGCTCTTCAAATTTGAATCCAAACTAACACCACGAATCATGTTTACTCAGCGAGAAAAGGAGGAAGTGACTGTTGTTGTTTTTTTTAGGCGTCTGTACTTCAAAATTATGGACGTTATTTTTTGATGAGTACAAACGGAAAAGCCCCAAATACTTTTCCTCTCTTTCCTTTTTCGTACATACAACTTACCTTGCATTAACTTTGTACTGGTTAAACCCCCTTAGTTCAGAGGTCCAGTGACTTCCATCATCCAGCACCAGACTTTATTTACATTGCATTCGAGTGTTTTGGTGACACAGTCCTGTTAATTCGATACATTCAGCTTAGGTTAGGCCCTTCGAGATTTTTTGTTGAAAAATGGGTTTTAAAAGCCAATTTCTCAAGTCCGGCTTTTTTTTGTAGCCCGACAATGGCCAGGTACCTAACTCAATTGATTAGGTTCAACCTATATTACTATTCGATTAGAGGCTGGGACACGTAATTGGATTCTTTTACAAAAAAAAAAAAAATTAAAAAGAATTTTTCCTTTTTTATGTTCTTTTTCGGGTCTTCTTATCTCACAAATGCCTGGGCCGGCCATGTTGCAAGAATGGCGGACATCCGATAGATATCGCGACTCACAACATGGACCCCCCGAGATCACATGCACAACTGAGACTGGTAGAATATTAGATGGAGAGACGAGCAAGACAAATCCAGAAAGTACTGGCTCCGCGACGCCCATGATAGATAATTGTGGCGAATCCTGTGGAAGGTCTATGTCCAACGACGGACGTTAAAAGACTGATGATGATGATGATGACGACGACGACGACGACGACGACGATGACGATGATGATGATGATTCCTTTTTTTGTCGGTAAAGTCAAGAAATAAAAGGAAGCTACGATCACTTGGTGAATAACATTTTTTATTGTTTTATTTGGTTATCGTCTTATTCAATTATGCAATGATGCGTAACTTGTCTTGAAGCTCCAGATATGTACTGTAAACTATTCATCATTGAATTTACTTGGCTTGGCCAAGATAAGTCATCACATGATAGAATGCAATGTTCCTTTTGGGAGATGTACAGTCAAGCTACCTGATGTGAGTAATCATTTTACTAAAGGTATGAGAACAGACATTCTCTCCGGGGGGGGGGGCAGTATCATCTCTAAGGGAGCAAAAGTTGAACCGGGGGCGATATATTTTTTAAAAAATCAATCAAAAGGGGATGAGAAATACTGCATTAGACTAATCTAGGGTTCGTTAATATCAATTACTTCAGTAATTTCGGCTTGCTCGGTTAGGTGATTATTTCCTGCAGTTGCGAGGATTTTGAATGCTGATTTTCAAAGGAGGCAAGACTTCTTCATTATAGATATATGTGTGTGTGTGTGTGTGTGTGTGCACGTATGCGTGTACGTGTGTTTATGTGTGCGTGCGTTTGTGTAACGCTAGAACTCAATCAGTCATATATAATAATTCATGACTAGACAATAGCTTCGTGGATAAGATACTTACCAGCGGTCAGCGTTCCAAGCTAAGTAAAGTGCTGAATGTTGGATACGGGAGAATAGGGTATAGAAGAGAGAGAAAGAGGATGTTCACTGTCTCTGGAATAGCTCGTTGCAAAAGGAAATCTGAAGACTACTTTCGCTTTTCACTTTTTTTACAAAAAGGCGATAAAGTGGCTTTAAGCGAACATTTGAAAATCGGGAACTATCTTTACTTGAATTATATTAAATGATTCTTTTAGAAAATCAAGTGAAAAATGCGTTTCCGTGGAAGAGTCCACTGTTTAAAATGGTGGATAGGATATATTTTATGAGCAAAATTGTCAACTTTCAGCAGATACATGCACAATTAACCCACTACGTCTTTATTATATAAAAAAAACACATAATATCATTGAAATATCCTGTTTGTCCACACGATATGAGTTTCAATGATATTCTGTGGAAGGGAGGACGTTAGGTCATGGAATATCTGATTAAATTTTGAGGCGGATCCATGCTCAATTACTTCCCCTAAAAATGGCACTGTCAGAGGTATACGCTCTTTGAGTGATTTCTAGTTTTCCAATTACTTTTGATCGCAAATTAATCAGACCTTGAGATTATTGCAGTGAGTTAACAGCTTCTCGAGGGGTAAGAGTACGAGTCTCGCCTAGAGCTTGTTATCTATTCTTTATATCCGATCTGCGCCGTTTACTCATTTTCTTGGACAGACGGTCTGGGTGAGTTGTGATGAAACGCAACTGAAAATTTCAAGATTGAAGAAAATACTTGTCTAACATTTATGATGGATAAATATAGCTGTTGTTGCTGTTGTTGATTTGGTAGTGACGTGAATACGACGTAAGCCTGGCATTAAAAAGAATTACAGGTAAACAAGGGAAGGAAGAGTAAGAGAAATGATGAGTTCTATATAGGCGAAGAAGCGTGAATACCTTTGTAAACTTTTGTTTATCCATCAAACTATGGTTGCTATTTCGGCCCAGATAAAAAAAAAAGTTGTTCTATTTTGACTCAGCTTGTTTGCGTGCACTCGACAAATAACTTCTTTTTTTTTTTTTACGAAATAACGTTTATTCAAAATCCAATAAAATTTACAGTGTACCTACACTAAAAAAAATACAATTACAGTATTTCCCAGTTTAGAAGACATGCACCCCAATTGTGACTTGCATAATTTTGAAAAAAATTATAAACATACAATACACCACAAAACCTTTTACTCAAGTGAAAATTTTTAATAGTTTTATCATTTTTCTGGGATAAATTCATAATTGTTCATGATTTTCCACGTCGGTGATTTATAAATACTATCGAACAGTAAAGAAGGATCAAGAGTAGGGAAATTTAAACGGACTCTTTTTAAATGTAAAATTTTTATTGACACTAAACTTTAAGCTTGTTGACAATTGACGAGATATGAAATGTTCAAAGTTCAATTTATCGGATTCTGCTGCTGCTAAAAACGTGCCAAGTCTAAAGAGTATGGGAAAGAGACCAAATCTGTCAGAGTTTGAACGTTCTAGGATTGTGAAACTTCGTTGTAAGGTCGTGAAACTTCGTTGTAAGGTCGTGAAACTTCGTTGTAAGGTCGTGAAACTTCGTTGTAGGGTTGAGAAACTTCGTTGTAGGATTGTGAAACTTCGCTGTAGAATTGTGAAACTTCGTTGTAGGATTGTGAAACTTCTTTGTAGGATTGTGAAATTTCGTTGTAAGGTTGAGAAACTTCGTTGCAGGATTGTGTAACTTCTTTGTAAGGTCGTGAAACTTCGTTGTAAGATTGTGAAACTTTGTGCAATTGCCGAGCAAATTAATCGGAATCACACGTGGAAAATTGCAGCAAGTCTCCAATCAATTCGTATGAAGACAGAAAAAGGGGTTCAAGTTTACAAAACTCAATTAGACAAACTATTGAGAAGTCAGGATTCAGGCATAGAAGAACAAGCTACGCCTGACAGCGAAAATGACCTACAGACATTGCAGACTGATTTTGCTGGGCTTCATTTAGAGTTGGATGAGAATTGATAGTTGGTTCTCATCATTAACGAGAAGAAATCCAACCTTGATGACCAAGATGGCCTCCAGTTTTACTGACTTAACCCACAATTGCCGAAGTAAAACTTTTTGGCTCATACTAGTGGAGATCATAGGCTCATGGTTTGGGTGCTGTAGTACATGGTGGGAAGATGTCATCCTACTTCGTTGACGGACAGCTAAACACAGCAGGGTACGTGGATATTCTGAGAAATGCGAATTTAGTTACTGAAAGTGTCCTAATCGGCGATAATCAGTTACCGATGAATAATGCTCCTATTCATGCTAAAAAAAGTCATGAAACTGTTTTTTTTCTGGGGCAATATATATACGTTCTGGTGGTCTGGTCAGCACTGAAAATGTATGGGGTTGGTTGGCTAGGAAGGTTTTAAAAGGTGAATAGCAGTTTGATCCCGTGCAGGAAATCATAAGTGCCATTTGTACAGTAAGGAGCCTGAAAAATTCTCCATCGTTTGCTTCAAATAGTGCCAGATCGGATTTTTCAAGTAATCAACAGTAAATGTGATGCCGCAAAGTATTAAAGATAGAATAATTCTACGAGATATTTTACAAAATTTCCCTTCACGAAAAGTTTTATTGAATTTGGTAATTAACCAATTGATATCTCTGATTTAAATGGTTTATTTTACCCATTGTTTTTAAAAAAACTATTTGTCAAGGTAACTATGTGTATAACTAATAATCAGTCCATATGCACGTATCATTCATTGAAAAGGTTAGAACAATGAATTTTTGTGGCGCACTGTATCATGAAGTCTCAGCACTTTCACCGACCTTACTTATTTGGTAAGTGGTTTGGTGACATGTAGATCATCTTGATCACTTACACCCAAGGCTGCTAGAGAAGAATGAAAATACCGGAAATGTTGATATATATATATATATATATATATATATATATATATATATATATATATATATATATATATATTACTTAGTTACTACTAGTCCGTTTTCTTGTCTATCGTAGTAACCTGATACAGGATGTTTTGTTTTTTTGTGATTACATATACTTTCTACTGTTCATGATACTTCTGTTTATTTGCGATTTCAGTTTATACATTTCATTCAGAGGCTATGTATAGGAGTTCAGGTTACTGTCTAGCATTACTTTCCTCTCGGGTTAGAATAGGCCAAGGAAAAAAAATAACCTTCACCCTGTTGGGCACATAGCAAATTTTTGAAAAGAAATAGAGAAAAAGGATAGCGCCTCCTGTTTGCTTAAAATCTGTAGCTTACTAGTTGAGTTTAATAGTTTATCTCCCAACAACACCAGAAGTTAGTGTTTGAGACCAGATAAGAGCCATTGCTTCAAATGCTGATTTTCATAAGAGCCAGACTATCATCACTTTGAATCTTAATTCTCACGCAATTTGACCTGATGGTGAATATCATGATTATGTCAATTTTAATTTCATTTTAATATTATCTTATTAGGACGTGCATTGATGATGTAACAGTTCACCAACACAGGAAAGGGAATCGGTGAAGTCAGTTTGAATTCCAACTGAGGCTCTTTATGTTCATTTCACACTGATACCATGGAGTCATGATGAAGGCATGAATCCATTTCTCTCAGCACCCTGTCTCATCGCTAGCTATATTTACATAATGCCTCATCAGAGGCATGATAGTATGGTTGGGAATCGGTGAAAAAGCAAGCCGCTATCCCCAAACTTCCTTGCCTTCGGTACAGTAGCATCGAAAAGCTGTTAGTCAATCTTGACAAAACTCCAAAGTTGCTAAAAATGTTCTATTCTTGGCAAGGAATAATGAATTGGCGAAAGTGTTTGGCTGTTCAGACAACGAGACTGATAAACTTATTTTGGATCCTCGTCGTGATTGTTTGCATTAGTTGCACTCTTGCATATGCTCAACCACCGAGCAAAATAGATATCGGCTCAGAAGAAGGCTGTTATAACCCTAAAGTTTTCCTTTGAACTCTCTGACATTTTTAGTTTATCATTAGAAATTTGAGAGATCAGTGGCGATCGATTGCTTTCTTCTGAGACGATATTTATCCTCACATTATAAAAAACCTACCCAGATACTGCTATGGTTTGCTTGTCTGTCTCGTGCAAAGAAAGTCCCGGTTCGATTCTCGGTATGAGCGAGGAGTGTTGAAAAATCTTCATTAAGACAAATTTCCCTGTGCACTCAGCACTTAAATGAGTGCACTCTAAGCTGTGTGATTAGGGTGGGGCTATCCCGTCGGTGAATGCGTATCTTGCCAAGAGTGTGATGATAGCAACTTGCAGGTATAAACTCCTTGTCTCGACCAGACTTGAAACTTGGAAGGATCACTAAGCTGATGCACAGTAAGAGAAACTGAGATTTTGTCGCAGGTCGTATGCACCCCCATGGGAGTTATCTTTTGAGACACCGGCGCGTGTTTTTCATATCATTAAAACACAAATAACCAGAGTGAAGGAAAAGAAGGACTATGTCTATATAACGAACAGTGTGGCTTATTCGGTTTGTTTCTCCATCCTTAACAATGAACTCTTCCACTTAGACGTAACGATTTTGTTGATAAGAAATATCCTAATCACCATTTGAAATAATGGATTTCTCCACTTGAACGAATTCAATAGTTTCTTTTCAAGAGAAAAAATCATCTCATAGAAATTCAAATATATCCATGGATTTTTTCAAGATGATTAAGTAAAATGGATGTAAAATAAAACTGGAAAGTGTTCACAGTAAGATGTGATTGATGATAAAGTCGAATTCTGAGACCGTAATTTGGATTTCTTTATTTCTAAATTTTGATCTCAGCATCAGCATATCTGCGCCCTGGGCAGAATTTGTGTCTTTCCAGCAATCATCGACAAGGATTTGAAATATTTCCGCAGGTTCTATTCCCTGATATATATATATATATATATATATATATATATATATATATATATATATATATATATATATATATATATATATGTGTGTGTGTGTGTGTGTGTGTGTGTGTGTCCCCGTTCAAGCTGTTTGCTGTCATGGCTGCGGAAAGAAAAGGCTCGCTGTGACACTTTGATATTGATATTTTCAAATTAAAAAAAAGAACACGATGAAATATCGTAATCACTCACGAACAGAATTTGGTCAAGCACCCTCATTTCCCAAGCTAAGACTGTGTAAATATTCACCACTCCATCTCTGGGTGCGAGTTACATCCCTTCCCTTGTAATGCCAAGTTTCGTCAATTCCTTCCCCATTTTGAATCATCTGCCTATCTGTTTACCATTATGATTTCTATTACCCCTTCCCACATACAATTCTTCCCCTAGATAATGCACCCATCACTAAGGAGCTACGTGCTTCCCGTTTGAGTATCATTAGCTTAGTTTGAATGCCCTTGGGGAAGGCATGAATCTCTGTCCAAACCACCAAACAAAAAAATGCCTCGTCGTTGACATGCGTAATTGGTTGAAAGAGATCGAGTAGGCGGGCATTCAGGCAAACCACTTTCCCATAACTTTTCAATCGCTCTGGCAGTAATGACAGTAAAAAGATGTAACACACATTGTCAGTCCTGAAAGGGGGTTGTCAGTCAGTCCCATTAATTCTAACGATATCTCAGCAAGTCTCCAACACAGTAACTTTGAAAATAATTATAAAATTTTCCAATAGACACATAACAGCATCATCATTACTGTTTGTTTGTTGTTAGTACTTAAATTCGTAAGGAAAGTTATCAAAGTTCACCATCGATTTTCCAGCACCCTTATTTCAAAAACATTACCGGATTATCCATTTGGCTGAACCGACTGAGGTACCTAACAATAATTCAATAATATCTCTCTGACTCACTAATTATGCACATCTCATCTTTAAAGCATAAGGACTGTTAGAAACTTGAATTAAACAGATAGCGCATGATAATCAAATAGTTAAATGCAATATATTGATGTGAATGATATGGTTTATTGACATCATTGAAACAGATACAGTTATTGTAACTAAACTAAATAAAATATCATATACACTTGATGAGGTAACAGCACACGTCTCGCACGTCTTTGAACAGCGCAGTCAAGTTTTCGTGACATTTCAACCTTTTCTTAAATCGATGTGAACTTGTGTTTGACTTTTACACCACCACTAACACCTGCAATAAACAATAAATAAGCAAATTTAGATAGCGATCTTCCGAAATCGGTGGAGCAGTAACAACCATCGCAGTATAAAACTATCAAGAAATGGTCATTCAGTGAACGTGAGAGAGCCGTGAAGAACTCGAGTTTCTGCTCGAAATTTGCCAGAAGACGAGACAGTACAGATTCTATAGCAAAAAAAAAGAGAAGAAAATAAAACATCAGGAAGCAACAAATGCCGTATACGATTGAATTTAGAACGGAATAAAAATGACGCTATGTGACGTAATCTGATTTATATATGCAAAGAGCGCATGGTGATGTCATTCCGAGGAGACGCCGAAGTATCGAAAAGGTTGCCAACAATGCATAGTTGTATTGAATGAACTGATGACTGTAAACTGACGATCTCAGTAGTTGCGATGAAAAGTTGCGATAAAATCGATATAAGAGTAATACTACTAGTCAAAAATTAATAATGACAGCATATTTTACTTACGAAGGGCAGGATAACGTTTTTATTTAAAAAGAACAAAAATAACGAATACAAAGTGATTAATTTGTCATTCATTTTTTTCTTTATATAATGTTCATGGCCATTGGGAGCTAAGTTTATTTATTTAACAATGACAAATAAAACCCAAAATAACTCTGTTTCTACGTATGGTCATCTGCTGATCTCTCTTCCTACTTCTTACTTTCAGTGGATTTAGAGAAGGGAAAGCATTAGTTACAGTGACTAAGAAAGTCGTGAACGGTTTGATGAGACGTGACAGTGGAAGGTTTAGGGAGGGCGTTGAACGATTTCTGTTAAGTCTGAATGTTTCGTGATCTTCAATTTTACTGAGTAGGAGCAAAATATAGAATAGATAATAAAAAAAAATAATCACTCGTTTTTGGTGGGTATGGCAAAATTTAAAACAACAAGACTGGTTTCTCAGTGACAGTTGATCTCTGTCTTGCTTGAAAATCAGCAGTCATCCTTTATCAATATCTTGTATGGTGCATAACCGACTCGACATTAGGAGTAAGCGAGTGTTACTTTTCCCGCGTTAAATTCAAAACATATGGACGACGTAAACTATTATTGAGTGGTGGGACTACCATTGCAATAATGACAAGTTTGTCCTGAAATTGTCTTATATAACCTAAGCATCAATTCTAAACTTAATCCAAACCTTTAACCCTTATCTTGACCCTGAACATTAAACCTAACTCATATTCTTTGTCGTTAAATTTGATAAAATACAGTTTGAAATGGTCAGGTTTTCTACTTTCTTTTGGAAATGAATTTTCACAGATAAAGCTAAAAAAAAGTGGGGAAAAAACTGTGATCAAAGGTGATTTAAAAATAGCACTGCAAAATGTTTTAAATTTAACCCGGAAATGATAACAATCGCCCTGAAAGAAGTCCTAAGCTAGCAGCGAAATTGAAGTTCATTGTGATGATTTGAGATCGAGTTTCTTCTATGTCAGTTTCGAGTAACCAGCCGATCATGTAATATTTGATATTGAACCATCTGCCCCTCTACCTCTCGGTATAGATTAAACCTCATTGATCCGATCACTTGTGATCAAACAACTCCTAAGGGTCTGGTGCGTATTGGATCTGTCTCCATTAGTTCGTGGATCTGCCACCAGAGTTCTTCAATTCGGTTCTAAACTGCGGTTTGGATCGTAATCTAGTGGTTTATAAGCCTACTTATTAAACTGATTGTGTAAAAAGTTGAGCATGGTTCGAAGCCGAATCGAAGAAATCTAAACTCAGCAACTTTTGATGCTTGTCCCAACATAAATTCAAACTTGTATTTATTGATTTTATTTGAATCTTATAAATCTAAACTAATGTTTGAGCCTTCTGCTTGTGTATTTATTTGTGTCTCTGTCACGTTAAAACTGCAAGACTGATTGACATGGTTTTTGGGATGAAAATTCACAGGACATCGAGTTGTGTCATAGTCCATGTGAGATTGACCTTGAAAGTCATGATAGGTCACCAGAGGTCATTTAGGGTCATTTCTAGCCAATTGAAGCAATTTATAGAATATCATTCAGTTTGCTTTAAAGATATTTTTGACCTCACGGATGATAGGCAGATAAAGTCAACTTTGATGGGATAGATGGTTGTCAGAGGTCACCAAAGATCAATTTTGGAATGAATTTTGGATTTTCTTTCAGTTAAACAAAAGATTTAAAGAGCTAAAAATATTATTGTTTTTGTTTTGTTTTTTTGTTTTGTTTTTTGTTTTTTGTTTTTGTTTGGGGGTTTGTTTTTCTTTGTTTGTTTTTTTTTTCATCTTTGTGCAACGCTTGAAAACTTTTCCAAACTAATATATTAAATTTTAAAAAAACTGTTTTGTAATGGCACATTATCAGAGAGAAAATAATGTTATGTACCAAGAAGCCCTGTCGAACTAAAGAACTACATTATTTGTTCTATTTTGTGCACAAGAATTTTCTTTTAGTAACAACTAATATATCACGGGAAGAAAATCAAAATGGGTAACCATCTTTTCAATTGTTCACTGTGCAAGAAAGAATTTATCAAAGAAAATATTTTTCTTGTGTTGTTATATTTGCAGTTATTTTCTCCGGGCAACGTCATGTGTCCTTATTTCCAATGCAACCAATTGAAAATTGAAAGCAAACACAAACAATTTCGATTAATCATAATATAATTCATATTACATGTATTATATCAAAATAACTCGTTTTATTTTCCACTCTATCAGAAAAATTGTTTTAAAATCTATCAACTAGTAAAATCCATTACGTATCATACTAGTATATAAGATAAACAAAAAAACTATGCAAACATTAAACTATATCCAATGTGTAAGTGTTATGACAGGATGACTGTCTACCGAGGCTGGATGTGGAAAGTTATGGGGCTTGTAGTGAGTTCAGTTTTCATTGGGTGCCTTACTTTTGTGGCCCTATGCCAGAATAAGCTAAACTTAGTCCCGTTTTACTTGCAAAGTCATGAAAAGTGACGACATGCTTAGAGAATGTGAAAAACCTGAGTTGTTGTTTTCATTGTGGTGCAAGAACTATCCAACAATATTCTTATCGACCATATTTACGCTTGTATGAAATCCTATCTGAATGCTTGATTGTTCTCTTCCCCAGGTGGTTCCTCTTCCTGTTTCCTCGTATATAAGACAAACAATTAGAAATCGTCAAGCAACACTGTCAACATAGAGTTCTTCAGCTTTAAAGTTGGCCTGGCTGGCTCGCTGGCTGGCTATTTATGTATGTATTACACAGGCGTATTTAAATCATTTACCCATTATCATGTCTAGAAAAATGCCCCCCCTCCTTCCTCATAGGCTGTTAGTGGATAGGTCCAATCTCTAGTGTAAGTCAATGTTAAGATGGTCCTTTAGTTTCTGTCCGGCTGCGTCCACACTCGTTATGTGAAAAATAGGACTTTTTAATGATCCAACAACAGGGGAGAGAAAATATCTTATTCATTTTCAGTTTTTTTCAATTGATCATCCCTAACACGACATGCTGTCAAAAGATGTTGGTCACGTGATAGTTTCTATCGAGTCACTAACCAGACCTGTCATTTTCCTCTTCAGTAATATGTCATTTTTTATTAATCCAGACATCCATTTTGTCTTAGTCATAATTCGCTTCACTGGTTTTCCGCCTTTAATTTTGCTGAGTTTTTTCCCCCGGAAACAGTGAAACAAAGCATTCATATGCTGAATCATGCAATCTTCAGAAACCACCTGAATTCAATTAGACTTACCTGTTTACCTTTGATGAAAACTGGAATTGAAACAACAGATGTGTGTCAATGTTCATTTCCGAAAACAAACAACCTTACCCTGTTGGAAGAGGCTGAAGAGATATATGCCCTAGGTCAGGTAACAAAACAAAGAGACTGGTCCGGACGTATCAATGTTTGATAGTAACGAGACATACTCTCAGAAATTCAGACGTATAGAAAATATGTACACTTCACCAAAGGCTTCATAAGACTCTCTGATTATCTTTGTCGATTGAATGATTTACTATAATAGATAAATGATAGTAAGAATTGAAATGATCTGGTTCTTGCCAGAGGACTAAGACATTAGGGAATTGGAGGGTACCTCTTGTATCCATGTTTATTGAAGCACTTTGAACCGCCCTGCTTGCACTTATGAAGAGATAAAATAAAAGATATATGAAATAGAACAAATAAATCTTTACTGGTAAAAGTAACCTTACTTGCAATTACAACAAAAATAAAACTTTAATGTAAGAATTTCGGTCTAGGAAAGGTTTATGGGAACGCTGTATTATCGGAAAAACTGTATGAATATTACTTTTTATGAATCATTATTGCAGATTTGATAGTACTTTCTTTATCAACATCATCACGGCCTAGCTTTGCAACAGAAGATTTGGGAGGGTTTTCCAAGTCTTTCATGTACACTGGTGCTAGCGGGGCCTTTACTTGAGTATCCCTAAGGCCTATGTAATGAAGCTTTGGGGAAAGTGCAGCGTGAGCGTAACCGACCCCACCTTTTTATCCAAGAGTTTGCATGCCATTGTGCACTGAGATGGGACGATAGGAATGAGTTCCCAAGGTCATGGGTTTCGTTGGATTTCTTTCTCCAAGGCAGATTCCCGAACTGGGTGTGGAGGTTTGCTATCCATTTGCAGGAATATTCCGACAGTATAGCTGCCCTATTAGGTTTACCAAAATAAAACGGGGGTGGCGAGAGATTGTGCTAATCTTGCAAGAGGGAACGATTGTCAATTCAGAAAATCAGCATTCGAAACCCCAATCTTTACCTAGGCTTGAACACTGATCACTATCCTCGGTGGTTAACAAGTATTTCAGTCTGGAGACAGGCTGGGCTTAACGTAGTACTGCCCAAAGTCAAATAGTGGGAGAAATATTGTGCTACACCAATGTTCAAAGGGGAGAGATGTGCCAGCTTGGAAAATACGCATTCGAAAGCTGACTTTCTCTATGGCTCGAAAACCGACCTTTGTCATCGGTTCCAAATGTGTAACGATTTAGTCACGAGACAGATGAAACTTCGCTGAACAAGACACCAAGTCAAATGGTTGTAGTAAGATAGTGCTATGCAAATATTGTGCTACCCTAATCTACCTGCCTAAAAATCAGCATTTGACGCCCTGACATTCAACCTTGGCTCAAACACTGGCTCCTGTCATCGGTGAAAAGTGTGTGAGTCATTCAACCCTGAAGCGGGCCATCTCCTCTGTTACAAAACTTTGACAGGTGACAGTGGTGGAAAAAAAACAAAAACAAAAGTTGTTTACAACGATCACCACATCGACTGCTCAACCACCCTGACTAGTTAGACTACTTTCCCGACAACAGAGAAATTTAAATAAATAACAAGCCTGGCTGCCGCTGGGTCAAATTCCACTCCCACTTTTATTCCTGCTGCAACTATGTATTTATACATGAATTTAAGAAAATATCAAAATATTCTATTTTTTTCTGAGTAAATGTATTTATTTATTAGAATGAAATAAGGCTCTGCGTATTTGTTACATATATTTCCAGAGATCTGAGAGACTTGTCAGTCTGGATTGATCGGGTAAGAAAATAAACCGATCACTCCTAAATTAGGCGAGTATTGTTGTTGTTGATGTTGTTGCGATTGAAAAAAAAAACAAAGAAAAACAAGTCTGAACCGAGTTCTACGCTTTCGTTACAATTTACTTGCTCATATGGTAAACACGTGTGTTGTCATGTTGCTATTTTCAGCGAGGCTGTTCGAGTCGGATCACGGTCATGTAAACTTTGAGCAAGTACATCCTCATCCCCTGTCTCTCTTGTGGCTTTGTGGGGCGGTTTTTAGTACTCTTCGGCGTTAACTCCACAACAGAGAGACATATTAAACAAACACACGGAGGAATAATTCATTTGCTCTTTCTAACTAGGCTTTATCGCTTGTTAGTTTTTGACAATTATTATCAACATCACGCGTAACATTTACGACTATGAGGATGATTGCTTAGTTCATTTTTTCGGAATGGTATTCCCTGATCGTTTTTAGCCTCTGGATTCACGTAATACATTCGTGACATCTAATATTATTATCATTATTATTTGGAATCTCACACCAGTTGCCTGGTGGTAACCGCTGAAGTTTGAGTGACAGCAAGTCTCCTCAAGTCTCCAGCCCTCCTCTCCTAGTACTCATAGGTCGCTGTAATTCTGCGATTTACAGTTTCACACCGGTTGCCCAGTGGTTATCGCTGAAGGCTGAGTGACATCAAGTCTCCTCAGGTCTTCAGCTAACGTCTCCTCTCTCTTTCGCCTATCATGTCAGGGCTGCAATTTGTTGCAGTCCTTATATCTCTAGCACCTTCCTCAGTATCCGTGCAGTTCCCAGTAGTGCTGTGGTCTGTACGGTCTCAATCCTTCCCCTAATCCCGATCTATTATTATTATTGTTATTATTATTATTATTATTATTATTATTATTATTATTATTATTATTATTATTATTATTATTATTATTATTATTATTAATTGATTTTTTGCTGCGTTTAGTGGTTTTCACTGGAGATTAACTTACGACAAATCTCCTCAATACTCCAGGACTCTCCTTAGTACTATTCACAGCAAAAATACGGAATCACCACACTAATAAGATGTTCATGCAGCTTGTTTTTTTTTTTTGTCGTTGTTTTTTTTTTTTTTTACTCCAGAGCAAATAAACAAATCATAGACATGACAAAAACAATTTTGTTTGATAGCAGAACATTCCGGCCACATGAAATATACCTCAAACAAAGTAGATTTAATTATTTAAATCATTGGTATATTTTCTCCAGATTAAATATAAGAAAAATTATGGAATCACTCAATGTTGGAAAAATATAGAATCATCAACAAAAAAATCACAATTGATATTTTTGAGGAAGAGATTCCATAAACGAAAAACAATATTCTCTATCAAGCTTGTTCCAACGTTCTCGAATAAAAGTTGATAAATCAATTTATTTGTCGATTTGTTTATACTTGCATCATATTTTGGACGCAGCCGACTGGGAAAAACTAACGCCTTCAGCCAGACTCCATGTTGGATTTCCTTCGCGAATGATTGTTATTATCCTTCCATTATGTCAATTGAAAGCGCTTTTGTTGAATCTATGTTTTCTTTCAATTAGCCCAGTCCAACGAGTCTTCATGGTATGAAGGACTCTATTTGAGCGGTAGACTAATTTGCATAATTAGACATATGCTGATATTTGTTTTAGAAATGCGAATTAAAAGATGATTTCGTAATCTTCTCCTCAGCGTCGAATGATTCCATATATTTCCTCTAAAAAAATATGCCAATGATAGAAATATTCTTAATTCCTCTAGACTTTTTTCTTGGTTCTTGGAGACTGTTCCCAGGACTCCGATCATCATTGGCACTACAATCACCCAACTTTTCACCCTCGTTCAGCTCCACCCTTTGAATTTACCATTACCATCTTCTTAACTCTATTCTCGACCACAATATCCGGTCTTCTGGCCTTTTGCATGTCCACACTGGAGGCCTACTGGTTATCGCTGGAGGTCGAGAGAGCTACTGCCGGGATTGGACTGTCTCAAGCCTTCCTCAAATTTCTTATTTCCAAAAAAAAACAAACAATAGAAATGGTCAGCTTCTAAAGGAGTTTGAAATTCAAACAAATCGCTTTATCCAGACCAAAGAATCAAGATCTTATTACATCATAAAGATATCTGTGAGATCGAGGATCTCACTGACCAGAAAAATGACAACATAACCCACCATTAGTAACTCATCATTGACTAAAGTCATTTCTAGCAAGGTTGATTTTGGACTTATCTTAGTGTTTTGTTGGCATTCATCTTAGTCTACACCGACTCTATGTAATATAACACTAGTATTAGCATAGTGTATATTTGCTTGGTATAGATAGATCAAAATAATTCTCAAACGTATTGAATGCATTAAAATTGCATTTATTGTATTTTTGTGAAGACTATTCGAAGTTTTGAAACATCTGGACGTTAAAAATCAGATACGGATACCTTGATGGAGTTGCAGTGGATACTTGGAATTGTAACCTCTTGTATTTTTTGACTGAGGGAAGCTGTTAGCAAAGACGTGTTATATTTACTTTTTGTGCAGTAGGTTCAAGTGTCACGACTTTTTAAGTTGTGAGAAAGTTTAAAGACGAATAAGAGATCAGTGAGAAGTTGTCGGTATTGTAATGCAGGTAAACTGAGATAGTGGAAAGCAGGGAAAATATCTGGGTCTTACCAGAGGATTGAAATACTCGTTGAGTATGAAGGCCGCAGTTGTACCCATCATTATCGGAGAACTTGGAACATTTCGAAAGAGCCTTGCAAAAAGATTAGAAGAATAACAAATCCAATGAACTCCTGAGACCACCAAGAAATCAGGATAAATAAAATCAGCACTGATACTGAGGAGAGTGCTGGAGTATCGAAGGGACTTGCTGTCACTTGATCTCCAGCAAGTGCAATGTTGCTGGTGAGGAAACAAGCGAATTTATAATATCATTGTCTTCAAATTAGCTCAGTGAAAACAATGGTGGTAACGATAACACCAGTAAAAATATGAAATGTAACAAATAATAACCATAATGAAGAAAAAATGTGTCTCAGCCGTTGTTCCTTTTATGAATGGAAAAGAGTTGAAGATAGAGAATATAGCTACAGTAACAACATTACTGTCTGGTTGGTACGCTTATTTTTGCTCTAAGAGATTAGAAACAGTTTTGGTTGCTGCAACAACTGATGTTCTTTTTTTACTACGCCAACTATTAGAACTACTGCTAATCACAGACTCAATTCTAAAGCAAATATGTCAGCCGAAGTTCTATGAAATACACAGATCACAATGAATGTGCGTGTGTGTGCGTGTATGTGTGTGTGTACCATTCTCCCAATCGCCACATTATTACTTACAAGCAGATTAGCCATTCCCCTCAGCACAGCACAAAACAGTACACACGCATTGTCTTATGCGTATACATTAGCTGAAGAATGTAGCTAGAAATGAGAGCACGCATTGTCACGTTCGCGAACGCAAGCAACATGATGAGAATTGTAACATATGCACTTTTCGGCCGGCCCTGGTTACCCAAAATATTCAGGTTCCTATTTCTATTGGTATTCGGACTATCCTCATCTTGGTTGTTTTTCATGCAACGTTTCGGCCGTTGCACTCTACGGCCTTCATCAGTTACCATCTGGTAGGTGTCGGGAAGTAACGAACCGAACCCTTTTTTTTATCTATCTATCTATCTATCAATCTATCTATCTTGCAGTCCATTCACAACTATGTATCAATTGTATTTATGGACACATAGCGCAGTGGTTACAGCGTCAAACAAATTACTGTAAAGTAATCTGATGGTTCTAGGTTCAATCCTAGTGTGAGACAATATAACAATACTACTAATGTTAAGAGGGGAGTACGGTCAATATACCCCGTTAGATAAATGAAGGGTTCGGTTTGTTACTTCCCCAACACCTACCAGATGATACCTGACGAAGGCCGTAGAGTGCAACGGCCGAAACGTTGTATGGAAAACAACCAAGATGAGGATGGTCCGAATATCAATAGAAATAATAATAATACCTCATCTCAAAAATTCAGAGATATTCAGGTTCCTGTTCAGACTGCTATTCTAGGTAGATACATTGATAGATATGATAATACTTGGGTCAATTGATGTATAGTTGTGAACGGACTGCTCGATAGATAGATAGATAGATAGATAGATAGATATGAACAACTTTGGATCAATTGATCGTTAGATATATATGAACAGACTGGGGCTGATAAATATATTGTTGTGAACGGACTTCAAGCTCTTCCAACAGGGAATTGAGCTTTCTGGTGGATGAGGAATATACACGATAAATAAATATATCGCTTAAATTCAACCTCACTGACCGTCCAGTTCCGTGGAGTAGAGAGAGGATACCAGCCTCAGGGTCTGAAGCTAAGGTTTCGATCCTGCCTCGTGGTACTGGATGGGATAATAGATAGTCTATAGCCACACTGAAGAGTTGTAATACAACAAAACAGCTGTCTGTGGATGACACAGTAATATATATATATATATATATATATATATATATATATATATATATATATATAGAGAGAGAGAGAGAGAGAGAGAGAGAGAGAGAGAGAGATAGATACAAATAACTTTGGATCAGTTGATCGTCAGATAGATATGAATAGTCTGTGGCCGATAGGTATATAGTTTTGAACGGACTGTAAGATAGACAGATAGATGCACTACCTACAAGGGGACAGACTGTTATAGGCACCGAAGAAATTCACGATATAACCAATCACGTGACAATAAAACACGTGGATCGTTTGATTGAGGAAAAAGAGCAGAAATTTTTTTCCATCCCCAAAACAAAGCACAACCATGCGTGCAAACATACCAGTTAACTCACGAAAGGAAATATACAGGTTTTTATGAACAACTTCCAGATGATTTGCTGCCGCGCCCTTTGTGCAAAATGAACGCCAGTACAAAAGCGATGATCCGTTCAACTACAAGACAGGCTTGCATTATGTGTTCTCAATCTGTTAAGAAAACAAACAATGATCTCAACCTAGCACCTTCTTCTTTCATTCAACTTCCATACATCGGCTGTGAGAAAGGTGACCTTACGCTTAGCAGCACAGAAAATGGAATCGGAGATTTGAGTTCAAACTTATCCTGGAGCAGTTTGCGTTCATTTCCCAACCCACGTCTCTCACTATCACCCCAGACATGAGTAAATTGCAGAATAGTAGGAGTACCCTGTAGTCCCCCACCCCTGTGGTTAGGTCTCCATGGATCTTTCGAGAAATCGAGACAAAACTATCGCCTCGTATGTTCAACAGACACGGGGGTAACTGAGTCTAAGTTTCGGCTATGGAGGTAAGGTTAATAGTTGAGAACACGGAAAATGATAATTGGCAAACCAAGTTCGAATTCAGACTGAGGTACTTCATGTTCATCATCATCATCATCATCTGTAGCAGCAGCAGGTTTTTAGCGTTCATCGTTGGACATAGACATTTTCAAGATTCGCCTGACCTCTCTATCATGGGAGCCAATACTCTCTGAAATTGTCTAGCTCGTTGCGTCATCTTACTCTTCATCAGACACAGTTTCGTATAAAAGATAACAAAAACATAAACAGGTCTGGTTATTCACTCAGTAGAAACCGTCATTGTATCTAACGTCCATTGACAGAATTTCGAGTTAGGCTTTACCAATCGAAAAATTAGGAAACGGCAGATCAATGAATAAGTTACTTCTTTCGCCTTTTGTTGGGCAGTCATCACTAAAAATACGCGTGAACACTACGAAGCACAAATTATAAGACCAATTTATAAATTTGGATTGTAAATTGAACCCCCACTAAAAAGAACTTTGTGGGCAGGGGTCAAATAACATTTTTTTTCTTTTTGGGGTGGGGGAATAATGAAGAGTAAATGCTCAAATATCCAGTCGCTTTTTCAAATGTTTAGTTTCCATTATGGGATATTTTATACCCAATATAAACTGGACAAGAGAAGGAGTGAGGAAATTTGATGGCAAAACAAGGAAGTTTGTAACAGTGCATAGAGTCTTGCACTGTTGAAGAAAATTGATAAACTATACCAGAAGAAGAAAAATAGAAGAAGGAGATATGACAACCCTGAAGATTGTATCAACTGTGCAATCGAAGGACTTCAGGCCTACACCAAGCAGCGTATTAGAATATTAATTATAACAAGAAGTTACAACAGAACTGAAAATAAAACAACCAGAGGATATCTTCTAAAATTAGCATTCATCATATAAATGTGTTCCGCTTAATTGCATCTTGTAGTATATTGTACTGTCGTGATCTCTTCATATTTCAGATGTATTTCGTTCTAATGTCATTGGGAAAGCCATGAATCGACCAAATATGTCCTGGGAATACCATGAAAGATCTATCATGTTATCCCCAGACCTACTACGCCAAGTGGTAATCCGTTTTGATATGTATTCACTTCGCACTAACGTTCTTCTGAAAATTTTGGAGCTCAGGTCAGGAATTACTCCTTGTTGCTGGTGTCATGTAACACAGTGCAACCTGTCGTGTCACTCAGAGATGAGATAAATACCGCCAAGTAACACCCGCTGTCCTAAAAATGACCCAGCAGTGTACACTCAACTTTCATATTATAGTTTCATCCGTAGCAATGGCTGTACTTCACGACCTTCGATGTGACAAATAACGAATCCTTTACGTGAGATCAGTGTCACCGTTGTATGAAGATAGCACAGAGATATATATAGATGCAGTAAGATGCTCACACAGAATCGCAGAGAGAAATTGGCTATTGTGGTGAGTGTGATTCTCACCGTCGTCCCGCCAATGTAGCCTTGTTCCTGAAGTTACGCTTAGTAAATACAAGGTCCACACAGAAAGTATGGAGACTCATTGAATATCTCGAGAACTGGTGGAGCAGCTTTCATATAACTTGGCTACCAACCAGAGAAAACCTTACTGCGTATCCATAATTAGGCATTCTTCCATGGGGTAACTCAGTTTGCAGAGAGACACCTTTGATTAAGCTTATGTGTTGTGTGACCGTTACATTCACAATCAACGGGCCTGGCCATTGTTCGTGTCTTCTGCAGGGTCTTTCGAAAAAGCGACGATTTGCAAGAAGGAAAAAAAAGCCTGCACAAGACGTGAAGAATGACTATATCAATCATTGTGAAAACGACAGAAACACTGCACACAAGCTCACTCAATGGCGTCTTATAGCTAACTGAGTAACCTCACGGGAGAGGTGTCCCCAAAGATTGGTTACCAAGTTACATCAAGGCCGTGCGACCAATCCTCTAGGTATTTTAAATGGCTGAATACTTTCCGGAAATAGATCGTATGTTGGAATCGCAAAGTTCTAGCTATGTAACAACGATTTTAAAGAGAGGCGGCTCATGTCAGATTTTCCACGCCTCCCCTCTGTAAGTAACCTCCTTTAGTAATCGAAGTAAAGGTAAAAGTGCATACTGATCGATTTTTTTGGAGTGGGGTCGTCAAAATTAGCTTTGGCAACAGCAGCTGTAAAAAAAAAAAAAAAAAGATTACAAGGAAGTGAGAAAGCAGCGGCAGCAGTTTCAGAAGATTGAACCAATCACCGTGAAGATTTTAGTAAACACGAAAGGGAAACGGTTCTTGATTGGTTGAAATCTTGGTTGTGACCGACAATAGGTCTGACGCGCAGCCCAAGACAAAAAAAAATGACGGAAAGTGTCGAGCATAATGGAAGACGTTGCGAGGGACTGGAAGGGAAACACTGGATAGGCGAGTCTCTGTGAAAAGATTGGGAAGAGGAGAGGTTTGGTCAATAAAACATATAAACAAAATTAGTGATTATCATTATTATCATTATTATTATTACAGAGTCATGCTGTCACTTGATCTCCTATGGCAGCCACTATATACCGTGAAAAGTTAGTGAATGCATGTAAATTATGAGTACATATAGTGTTGATTCTTGCTCAATGCTAAGAGGCCCAGATATGGAAAAAGCGGTCCGGCTGGTAGAAATACAAATAAAAATGAACCTGATTTTTTAGATAAAAATCAAATAATAATAACAATTATTATTATTATTATTATTATTATTATTATTATTATTATTATTATTATTATTATCATTATTATTATTATTATCATCATCATCATCATCATTATTATTATTATTATTATTATTATTATTATTATTATTATTATTATTATTATTCGGTTTAAGGCTGTCTTTACCAACCATTAAGCACGACGTCAAGATATTTTCTTTGTATAACTACACTATATATCCGGGGAGGCGACCCTCTTCATATCAAGGGATACCTGTGCCAATACGTTGAATGTATCTTGGATTAGCACAATATGAGAGTAAAATTACCACAGTGGGCAACATTTTAAGACAAATGATTCCTCATTGCGACGCTTTGCTCATTTTGAGCTTTGTTAAGATTATTCGGCTTGCAGGGAAAAAAAACTGATATTCATTGAGAAAAAAACTATAATGCTGCGAATAATCCCTGGATCCGCCTCAAAATGTATTGACTGTATTTCAACAAGATTTCATAGAAATTCAATAAGAAATTCTGCGTGTATTGTGCTTTGTACATATGTTTACAATGCAAGGGGGGACTGAAAATTTTCCAGATCCGCCCACAAAATTTAAGACTCTTTCGCCCACTCTTCCACAAAATTTCGCTAATATGGTGTTTTGTACATATAGCTACCAAGCAGTGGAGGTGACCGTAGAAAATTCGTGGATCCACGCCAAAATGTTATTACTTCTTCTTTAGATAATTAGCTACCCTTCCACAAACTTTTGCAGAAATTCATTAAGAACCTCTGGAGATATTGTGATGTGTAAATATAGCTACGATGCAGAGGAATGACCATAGGACATTCCTGGATCCATCCCAAAATATCAACACATCCTCCCCAGTCCATTTCCCACCATCTCACAAAATTTCACTGAAGTTCGTTGAGAACTTTGGGGTGGTATTGTGCTGTATGTATAGCTACAATGTATGGGTTGATATCATTAAAACCAAAAGTAAGTCTGCATTATTTAGTTCAATAAATTGAACTCCCCGCCCCACTAAAACATAACGTAACGGGTGAAAACCTGGCGGAATTATTCTATTTTCAAAGTTAAAGCACTCTGAAGTTTTGGCAACAGAAATAATGCGCCGATTTTGCTAGGTTGCGGTTACATATACACAAAGATGAATACAGAAAAACTATCATTAATATTGAGATTATAATTGCTTTTTTCAGCTTCCACGAATATTTTAGGTGTTGTGGGGAAGCGATGGTAGCAATGGCTTTATCCCCTTTGTCTATTTCGATTATTTTTTTTTTACTTGAGCGATTTATAAAATTCTTGTAGTATAATCTTCTTCCAGGCCGTCTTTTCCAAAGAATATTAGTGTTAAGTTAACGCTCTAAATGGGTTTGAACTCGGTTCACTGATTCCATTTTTCGTACAACCATTAGTCCACTTGAAACTCGCATATCATTATTAGTTTACAAGACAAACCATAGCGAGAGTTTTGTTGAGCGTTTCAAGTATTCAAGTTGTGGTGGGTGAGGAATGAACAAGAATCCCAAAAATATCTGTGTCACGTCTCCGAAAGATTGATTTTTCTCCTGGTTGTTACGAAAGATACATTCTACACGCGCATGCGCGGACTACTATGGCCTATTTTTGTCTTTGTTTACATCCGGTAATATGTATAAGTATTAACGCCCAGCCTATACACACATAAGTGAAGGCTGTCGATTCAAGTAAAATCAAAATAAACACGTTTTATTTGTTTTTACAATGCTTTCAATTCAGACTATTGTTTTAGTTACAATGTAAACATTATTAATGTTTTTCTTTGTTTTGCATAAATTTAATTGACAACAGGGAAAGACAGAAATAATAGCATATAAAACAAAATTTATTGTACCAACATGTTCTTTCTAACAACAAAATTTGTACTATCGGATATAACGTATCCACTAACTGATCATATTAGCCTTGTATCTATCTTCGAAAGTTGAGATGAACCCTGAAGTGCCTTACAGGTTGAGCAAATGAGAAAGAAATTTAAAGACATTTTCAAGTATGTGACTTTTTGATGGTTCATTTTATGAGCGTTCTTTATCTGTTGATTTTCGCGGAACGAGCTGAAACGTACTTTTAGTTTGTCAATTTACAACACAGGAATTTGAAGTAATAATTATGAATCCGTATTCTTGCTAGGAATGAAAACCGGACTGCAGCACATATTAATTTTGTTTTATAACATACACTCGAGGCCCGTGCTAAGTTGGTAATAGCTTGAAACCAGATGGGAAATGTGAGCCTCGCATCAAATTGATCATCAAGTATTTTCATAATAGGTACTAAATATGTATGATTTATGTATGGGTATATGCATGTACCTGTAGTGTATAAGATGCCCGTACGAGTAATACAATAGAAAAGAACAACCAGAATGATGTATAAAAAGGGTTATGACCATCAATTTTATTTCGAAAATGCATATGAAACAATAGATTACTCTTCTGTATTTTCTAATTTTTGGATTTGTGTTTTTGCAGTTACTGGCTCTCTTGTCTGTCAATTCTATTGTTGCATCTGGCTCCTGTAATTAATGTTTCCTTGCACAGATTCAGTCATCTCTCTTAGTTGGGTAGATCGGTCTAGGTGTCAAAGTCCCAGAGCCTTGTATTGTATTGTTTATATTTTCTAGGACAGGCTCCGGTTTGGGTTGATATGATTTGTTCAGATCGTTGTTGTTGTTGTTGTTGTTGTTGTTGTTGTTGTTATTATTATTATTATTATTATTATTATTATTATTATTATTCCAAATTTTGGGTGGGTGGGGGTATGGTTCCAAAGGCGTCATTTATTATCAGAAACCGTCAACCAAATCTGTCAACATGGGTGTTTACAGTTTCAAGTTGGTCTAGCCGGCTGGATATATATATATATATATATATATATATATATATATATATATATATATATATAATATATATATATATATATATATATCACGTATAGATCGCATCAATGGAACGAGAGAGTTGAAAATTTGAACATCCACTCCTTATCATATCTTTTAATTTTTGAAAATTCCCCCCGAAAAAGTGATTGAAAGGGGTCGATTTGCAATCAAGTTTATGCTAAATTGGTCCCTCAGCTGGTCTCCTGCAAATTCAGACCTCTTAGTGAGCACGATCCAACAAAAGGCAAGTGAAGAAACTTATTCATTAATCACCCCTCCTCTCCGATTTTTTGATTGATCATCCCCAACATACTGTGACAGTTTCCATCGAGATGGGGATTATCACTCTAGTACAGATCTAATTTTCTTCCAATTATAGTATTTACAGAGGAAGTTATTTATCGTGATATCCGTGGTGTCGGTTTTTTTTCAGTTAACAATAACCAACTGATCCAATTGAGCAAAGGATATAATCATTGGAACAATTTACATACATAGTCACTTGTTGTGAATTCACTGCTATGTCATTAAAATCATGGTTATGATCCAAGCAATCGGTACAAAATTGTCTAGTTGATGATAGAAGCATGAAATTTGGCACAAATATCCTTTAATGGGTACTTATCAATTTCAGATAAGGAGGCATTTTCACCCTATCTGTCCATTGCAATAGTCGTCGAGGAAATCAGTTCCCATAGGTACTACTTGGAGATAAATTCTCTTAAATTTTCACAACAGAATTTTTCTCAACATTTTTATTTTCATTATTATTATTATTATTATTATTATTATTATTATTATTATTATTATTATTATTATTATTATTATTATTATATCAGATGTCCTCAATGACATACAAAAGGTTTAGAAAAGCCTGACCACTAGAAAGGTATATTTTCCAAGATGGCGTACAAAGACATATTACATGACTTATGGGTGTTTTCATACATCTATACACAGTACATAGGAATATTCCTGGATCCAACCCAAAATAAGTCACTTCTTTCTCGCCCCACGGCACAACTTTTAACAATGATTCATTAAATTAATTCAGAACTTGTATTCAGCCAGGAACGACTGAATGAAAATGAATTCCCAATGAAAATGAAAAACGAATTCCTAAATCCATCCCAAAATCTAATCACTCCTTTCCTGCCCTTCCATTCTACAAAAGTTCATTGAAAATTAATTCATTGATTACTTTCGTATGAAACGACAAAAGCAAATACTGGAATATGTGGAAAAAAATATATGAAATATCTTCCAATCAAAAACAAGTCCCTGAATCTGCCCAAAATCACATCTTACTTGATGTGTGCTTTGACCTTCAACAAAAATTTCACTGACATTCGTTGAGAACTTTTGGAGATATCGTATTAACAGATATGAGTGAATGCAGAAAAGTAGGAAGAAAAAAAACGAAAAAATATCTCTCAACTAGAAACGAATTCGTAGATCCACCCCAAAATAGATACGTGTCATATCTTTTCACAACATCACGTTACAATTCATTTTGAGATATCGTGTAGACAGACAGGAGCGAATCAAGGAGAGTGTTAAATATTGAAACAGAAAAATACCTCCCTATCAAAAATGAATCACTGGATCTGCCATCAAATATACGCCTTCCTAACGACGTGCCTTACCTTTCCACAAGATTTCATTGAAATTGATAGGGGACTTTTGGAGATATCGTACGGGTAGACAGGAGCGGGATACAAAAATGTATTAAAAAAGACAAAATATCTCGCAATCAGAAAAAAAATTCCTGGATCCACCCCAAAATGTAATCATTTCTTCCTTACCATGTGGCCAACCTTTAGACAAAATTTGTTCTTTTGGAGATATCGTATTGATAGGAGACAGGGGCGAATACAAATGAGAAAAAAAAAAAACGGAAAAATACCTTTCAATCAGAATAAATTCTTAGATCCACTCCCAAATTTAATTACATCTTACTTGATACGTGCCTTACCATTCCACAATATTATATTACAATTCTTTGGAAACTTTGGAGATATCGTGTTGACGGACAGGAGCGAGTACAGGAATTCGTGAAAAAGAAACACAATATCTTTCGAGCGAAAATCAGTTCCTGAATTTGATCGGTCCTTCCTAACAATGTGACTCACCTATTCACAAAATTTAATTGAAATTCATTTTGAACATTTGAAGATTTCATTTAGTCAAACAGGAGCGAATGCAGAAATTTATTGGAAAATAATCGCCAAAATATCTCCTAGTTAAGGCAATCGGTACATGATTAGGTTGGAATTGCTCACTTCGTGATAAAAGTATGAAACTTGGCATAGTGATACTTTAGGGTGTACTGAACAATTTCAAATATGGTGACATTCTGGGACAGACTTTCCTTAGCAACAGTTGCTAGGCAGTATTTGCAGCCTAGCAACAAGCCAATAAGCCGTCGAAAATAGATTTTTCACTCATCAGGATTGTTGATTCCTCTTGGGGTCTTTCTCTGAAAATTGTGAGTCATATTATGGATTCAGACTTTTTTTTACATTAGGGACTTTCATGGTGTTTGTTTTCTGAGGTCATGACATCGGTCAGATGAATGTCAATGTGGTAAAAGAGCCATTTTTTTTTTCAATTTTACAAAGAAAACATCCCTGATTTTATACACCCTTATTTCCGTGTTTTGTTTTGTTTTGTTTTTGTTTTTTGATTTTTTTCGGGGATGGTGTTGTCATTCATACAATTCAAGACGAGTGAGTTTTTAGAGGTTTGACTGGGCGACGCAATTTTCAATGAAACTATGAATTTAAACTGGACCCTGACTTCCCATTGCAGAAGTTTTCTCTTCAATGACTCAACTTCAATCGATTCACTTACGACTCAGATTGAAGACGACATTGACGACAATACACTGCCAGTCTGAATAAGCGAACAGATGCCCACGATTTCTATCCTCCGAAGTAAGTTAATAATATTTTTCGTTAAATTGTTTCGAATTGTTTTTAGTGAAGAAAAAAATTGTAAATGGTATTCAACCAGAAGATTTAAAACAAAAAGTAATGCTTTTTTAAAGTATTATTTTTTTGTTCAAAATCTTTTAGCTTAGTCCACTCCACATTGGATAAAGCTATCACTTCATCAGGGATTTTGAACCAAAAATAATACCTTTTTTAATCATATGTATATATTTAGAAGCGGGTGTTTTTTTTTTTTTTTTTTTTCGTGTCGACTAGTTTGTATATGTCTTCCTTGTTTATCTAATTTTAACGCATTTATCTAATTTTTACGTTTTTTAATACAGTGTTTTCTCCTAATTTACGTATTCTGTGGGTCGTTCTAGGAAAGAATTCCTTATTTCAAAATTACTGTCAGTCTAGCATAGTCAACTCCGTATGAGATAAAGTAGTCATTTCATGGAAGGTTTTGAACAAAAAATAATTCTTCTGTTTTTGTAGTTTTTGGGGGGTTTTTTCATCAATATTTACATATTTTAATCAATTGTATGTTTCTTATTCCAGCATTGGAAACAACAGAAATGTGTTCCAACAAGCGAGGACTACAACAGACGGCAGCCTCTTTTCCTAACCAGAAAACAATTTTGTGTTTAGATATGAATAGGAATGACGTGAAAAACAGGAAAAGTGTTTATGTGGTGTTTTCTCACATCAACTTCAAAATTTTAGAATATAATTTCATTTTCCATCCTATATTCGTCTATTTTTGTTCATGTTTTCATGAATATCAAAGAAGGTAAAATCGGGCTGTTTTATATTTTGGAAGTTTATAACAATACTTTCTGCATCTACTTTGTTATGACAATTGTACAAGGGGCTCAATTTCCTGAAGCAAATTATTTTAATTATATCTATAATTATATGATAGCATTTATTTGGGGGATACACAAAACCAGGCAACACCGGGCACAGTCAACATGTATGGATGTTAACATCAAAAATAGGTGGAGTCAATTTTTTTATTTCCATTTTCCTTCACAAAAATTTATGACGTCATCATTTGCAGTAACATCTCATGTTTTTTTGCATATTCGGCGCATTTTAGACAAAAAATACCTTGCTGCCGCAAAGTTCATTAACGGTTTTTCGTGATATAAGTAATGATAAATCTTGAGCCAAAAAAAATTAAATTTTGTGGTCGATTCAGGAATTTTTTCTTTGATTCAGATATATTTGTCCGTTTTTGGTTTTTGTTTTTTTGTACACTCCTGTATAAGCTAACGTCTATCTACAATACATCTCTAAGATTTCTTAATAAATGTCAATTTTGTAGAATGGTTTACTGGAAAATAGAAAAAAAACGATCAAAGTTATGAGTTGATCCAGGAATTTATTTTTGATTGAAAGATATTTTCCCGTTTTGATATTTTATATATTTCTATATTCACCCATCTCAAACAAATTAACAAACAAAAAAGAGAAAAGGAGTGATAATGTTTCAAGGAGAAATCAGGAATTCGCGCTGCATTTGGGGATATTTTATGATTTTTTTAAAAATACATTTCTGTATACGCTCCTGTCTGTCCATATGATATCTCCAGAAGTTCTCAATTAATTTCAATGAAATTCTGTGAAAAGAGGTAAGGAATATTGTAAGAAAGAAGTAACAGAATTTTGCAGCTGATCCAGAAACTTGTTCTTGATTGAGAAATATTTTTCGAAAAGTTCTCAATCAAATTTCGTGGAAACATAGATCACAATACGAAAAAGAGGTGTTCAATTTGAAGGCGAGGTTCAGGAATTTGTTTCTCAGAAGATATTCATCACTATGGTAATTTTTATGCTTATATCACTAAGGGAGTAATTCTGCGCCGATTGTATATAAACAACTTTACATTATGCAAAAAATTGAAATCATTAAAACGGATATTTTAATACAATTTTAAATTTATTCTAAATAAAGTGTTTAAGACAGAATGATTTTGATAACAATAACCGTTCAATACCATTATCTGCAATTATAGAAAAAAACGGCTTTCTCTGCATTATTAACCCAGAATGAAACGAATGGGGTTTGATTTTCGAATATAGACTAATTTATACTTCCTAATTTTCATACCAAGGACGTTACTCATCCTTGCGCTGGCCCAAAACAAAAACGGCCTTGACATTAGCAATGTTTGTTTACATTCTTTGCGTTTCACAAAGAGAAGGAAAGAGGGGACGAGGCAAGAGAGACGGAGGGAGGGAGCAGGGACATCACGTGATCACGAGTCTGCTTGCAAAAAAAAGAAAAAGTGCGGGTGTAACACCAAGGACCAGTGGAAAGAACGGGGGTGAATTATGGAAGCGTAAAGGCGCAACCTGGATTTCACCCAATCATCTCGCTGTACCCGAACATCTCATTCGGCCTCGATCGATCCGTTGCGAGTGCTGCTTCTGCTGCAACTGTCACTGCCTCATTTGTCGTCAGGAGATTCGATGCAAATGTAGGCTGCATAAATTTTCAATGGTGAACGGTATCGATCGATAGATATGTACTTTAACGGTCTTTTCAGAAGTGTGTCAAGTGTCAGTGCACTACTGTAGACGCCTCCCCCCCCAACTACGTAGCGTGGTTCGCGATATAAAGCGGTTAATTCGTTGACCCCCCCCCAACGTTTTTACCGCCCACTTGTTCACAAATCTGCGAACAGAACACAGATTTCAGTGAAAGACTTACTTTATACGTCTAAAGTATCACATTTCTTCAATTAGTGATCAACCATCAAATAATTACGTAGTGTTTTACACTGATTTTGTAATGATGAAAGCAATACCTCCGTTCCCTGGTAATTGACTTTTGATTATCTGTGGTTCAGTTATAACGTGGTTGTCTGTCTTGGACATCTATACTTGTGTTATGAAGGGAAATCAATGTTTAAAAGCAAGAGATAAATCGGAAAAGTATCCAACCATATAAAAATTTACGTAAAGGTAGCCTACTTAAAGCAATGGCGCTTTAATTACCTTCAAAGCACTCCCCTATGGCTCTCTTACACTTTTCACAGCGTTAACTCAGCTTTTCAAATCAGTCCGGATCTCCATCATCTGCCTTGTTGTATTCTCCTTGATCCCGACCGCAGTCTGTCATCTCTTTGAAAAAAAAAAAAAAAACAAAGTCACAAGGAGCAACATCTGGACTGTAGAGGGCAGGGGCAATAAGATCTGGGTAACGCGAAAAATACTCCCCGAGACATGAAGACTGAAGAAGCCCTCGGTGCAACGGTCGCACAGTCCACAAGCTCAGTCAATGGCATCTTACTGATTAATGAGTAGCCTCAAGCGAGAGTTTCTGTTCACGCGTGTGCAGCAAGGCCCTCTGTAATTGGTTGCCAAGTTACATCAAGGCCAAGCAACCGATTCCCGAGATTTTCGAAGTGGCTGGATATTTTTCGAACAAGCCTCGTTTTGGTGAGCCATTGTTCTGACTAATTTGGTAGTTTTTTTTACACCAACCTTTATTTTTTTTCCCAACCAACTCTCCATTTTTGGTTCCTAGCATATGAATGAATGAATGAATGCTGTTTTTCATATCATCTTTCCCTCCTTTTCTATCATTTTACATCCCCCCTCCACAAGGTCAAATATAACACTCCAGTCGGATTTAATGTGCGGGCCCCCACACACGTATGTAGAACCACAAATTGCCCCGTCCCCGCAGCTTGTGCTTCAGAGCCGTCAGTACGACTCACGACCCTCCCCTTAAATGCAACGGGTCGGGGGGTGGGCGTCTTTTCATTCATTTTGTTATTCGTTACTCTCCCTCTCCTCTTCCCATCTTTTTGTACTTTAAATACACCCACGCATACACATACAACGTATATACACACACACACATATATATTAATATATATATATATATATATATATATATATATATATATATATATATTTATACATATACATATATAAATACACATGTATATATATATATATATATATATATATATATATATATATATGTGTATATATATAGATATATATATATATATATATTTATATATATATGTGTGTGTGTGTGTGTGTGTGCGTGTGTGTGTGTGTCAAATTTCTGTCCAAGTTTGGTGTTTTTCTACCATAACACCAAGAACAAGAAGAACGATTCCCCACCTAATTTCCCCAGTTTAGAGTTGACTTTGTTTTCTTTTCTTTTCTGTAACAATAAGAACAATCCTCACAAAATTCATGAGAGTAAACTTTTCAGTCTCTACTCCATCGCGTTAAACCAAACCGATGTAAAGAATTAACATTCCCTTATCATTATTTCAAATCATGACCAACTTACCGACTGAGCCAAGTCCTATATATCTGCGAAAATTCATCAATGCGGATGGGCTTTCTAATAGATAAATACGCTTGTACTGAAGATATATATTTTCGGGCACTCATATTTACAATGCAAATTTTGCAGTAATCACTTCTGGTCGGAAGAGATGTTAGAGTGGATTTTGAACCTGCTGCAGCCATCTCTGTATTCATGATTATTTACTAAGCATTGCTTATTTTTAGCTCAAGGCTATAAGTATAGGGCAACCAGCGAAGTTCGAACTTACTACTTGGTATTAATGGTATGCTACATACCGCTAACCACTTTCACGAGGCATCCCGAAAATCCTCAGTTCTCCATCATCAATTCTTTTCAAACATTTCTTTGCTGAGTATCTTTTTGAGTGATTTCACCTTCACTATATTCTCAGTACATTCTACGCGTTGTCTCTGTTGTTCTCGTTCCAAGTTTGAATAAGTTGAGAATTCAAACTCTCACTATCAATTTTTGGGGTAATCACGTTGATTCACTCTTTATGAGAGCAGGTATGTTATTTCCAAAGGTAAATGATGTGCGTGGATTTCATATTGATGAAAATAATTACAAAATTGTTGCATTTCGAAAGACTTTTTTTTAAGCCGGTAAAAAAAACAAGAGAACCTCGAAAAGCGCATGGTATTTTTTCGAGAAAACAACTAGTTACAAGTTCTGTTCTCCCTTGGATTTCCAAGTTCTCCAGCCTCTTTGCTATAATCATCTTAATATTCCATTTATTTTTTTGTTCAATGGTAATATCCACATGTTTAACGTTCTTTTTTTTTCAACTTTATTTAATTTCTCTCCGCTAACAAAGTTGAAGAGGTATATGCATGGGCGTCCACAAAGGGGGGCATTTGACCCCCCCCCCCGTGACTGCCCCCGGATCAGGCCTTCTCATAGAGGACGAGGAGGTTTGAAAGTTAGAAACATATAATCAATAATGGATAATCATGCTGTGCAACCGTTTTATGTTACCCCAACTTAATATCCTCTATATAAAAAAGTGGAATTATTATTATGCACTGGTAACAGGGCTGCTGTTAAGATATATTCTGAATATATCCTTTTGCACACCCCCCCCCCCTAAATACCATCGGTATATATAATCGGTTGCGTCTGTTCTTCCGTCTGTCCTTCCGTCCACTCCAAACGTACACAATGCATTCCAATGAAAGGAGAGATGGATAATGTAGTAAAGAATAAGGGGGTTGAAATGTGGGGCGGATCCAGGAATTCTTTTTTTTTTCATAGTTATGTTTCGCAGTTTTTTTTCTATTCATTAGTATATTTGTATACGTTCATGTCAGTCCAGCAGTTCTCAATGCAAAAAAATCAAAATTTGCAGAATATTGGACGATAGGCTACGTAAGATTCTTTCGGATCCATGCACAATTAGCCCCCCTACTTCCTACTTCCATGTCAAAGCCATATAGTATCACAAAAAGGTTAATGTCTGCCTACACGATATATCCGAAAGTTCTCAATGAAATTCTTTGAAAATTCGTGGATGGGTCGGCAACGAACTATGGGAGAAGTGCCTAAATCTTTGGGTGGATCCATGTATGCTCTCTCTCTCTCTCTCTCTCTCTCTCTCTCTCTCTCTCTCTCTCTCTCTCTCTCTCTCTCTCTCTCTCTCTCAGGGTACTTTCTAGTTCCACCGTATGGTCTGGTTGAACCGTGACATCAACTATCTAACAAATATACTTCTCTCTGTTTCTGATTACGAGATCTGGTCTTCTTAACTGAATCGGGTGATCTGTTTGTATTTCAAAATCACAGATAATCTGTTTTCCTTGAACAGATTCTGTTCTGTGAATATACCATGTTGGCATGGTCATATCCCAATCGTTGTCACACTTCCTGGTGGATCATTTTCCCTATCTTTGCTGGTTTAGTACTCTTTCTTAGCTAACTTGTAGCATTCGCTTGATTGACAGTCATATATATATCCACATAGTTTATATTAACTATTTTGCTATGTACTATTCATCTTGGCCTTAATATAGTTGTTCTGGATCGCAAATTTGGATTCAGTTTCTCTCTTCAGATGTTCTCTGCGCAACCACGTTCTTTCGATTGTTATCCTTTTGTTTGCCTCTCGTAATGGCAGCAAATTTGTTTTTGGTTCCTTATTTTAGAGGCTCTTTATAATCCTCGGTTTGCTCTTTTCAGTTCTATGGTAATTTCTCGCGGTAATAAGTAATCTTTCACTTAGCAGCTTTGTGTAAGCCTCAAGTCCGTTGATTGCAGAGTTGATAAAATCTTCAGAGTTGCCATATTCCTTTCCTGTATATTTCCCTTTCTGATATATTCTATCAACTTTCTTAAACAGTGCAAGACTTTATGCACTGTTACAAACTTCCTTGTTTCGCCATAAAATTTTCTCAGTTCTTCTCTTGTTCAGTTTACAAGCGTCACAAAATTTGAACATGTAATCCTTATTTTTTCAACAAAAAGCGATTTGGCTGCTTTTTGCCTCCCCCTCCAAGTTTTTAGAGGGTGTTCAATTCACAATGTAAATTTATAAATTGGTGGAAATCTTGTGGAAGATCTATGTTCAACGTCGGACCCTAAAAGGATGATGATGATGATGATGATGATTATCATCATGATCATCATAACTCAAATAAAGATCAGAATGAACATATACTCGAGTGAAGTAGTCGTGGTGGTGGCTTTCGATTTCCTGTTCATGATTATCATTCTTCAATTTTTAGGCTAGAATCTGATGATTGTCGATGGGGATCAAGTGACAACAAGTCTCACCAAAACTTCAGCACTTTTATACCAATTCCAGTGGTGCTGTTGTGGAAATAGTTTCAATTCTTCTTCGTATCTTCAGTTTCTCTTGCTTTCCTTTTTCAAAGGTCATCGGGGCTCTCCAAAGCATTCGAGTAATGATGAGTACAATCGTCGCTTCCATATACAATTTCATTTTTCGTTTTCTGACAACCCCGTGACATTTATTCAGTTTTCCACCGTGATCTGCCGAAACAGTGATATCTTAAATATCGTCTCTTTACTTACGGTGATTAAATCGTTGTTAATATCATCATCATTATTTTTATTATTATTATTATTATTATTATTATTATTATTATTATTATTATTATTATTATTATTATTATTATTGTTGTTGTTGTTGTTGTTGTTGCTGCAGCAGCAGCAGCAGTTGTTAAAAACAATCAACTGTCACTAAAACTGTCAACCTGGATTCAGTTTTTAAATTGGTCTGGTTGACTGGTTATTCATTTATATAAGTATGTATGTATGTTCTATGCGTACAGGTCGTATCAATGGAGCTACAGGGTTGAAATGTTAAACATGCATTCCTTATCAGGTTTCAAAGAACGATTTTTTTTAATTTTTAGAAAACCGCACTAGTTCTTTCGTAGATGGCTCAATTTGACATGTAATTTTTTGCTAAATTGATTCCATAGCATTCACGCTTTCTTATCAGCCCCAACACGGTATGCTACCAATTAAACAGATCCATTATTATTATCATTATAATTATTATTTTTCATTACTACTACTACTACTACTACTACTACTACTTATGAGAGATAATCTATATCGACTTGCTTGTCTTAATTTTTTTTAAATATAATTTGACAATACCAAAAACACATATTTTAAAGATTATTTATACACGTGAATTTTGACTGATATATATATATATATATATATATATATACATATATATATATATATATATATATATATATATATATATATATATATATATATATGTATATGTGTGTGTGTGTGTGTGTGTGTGTGTGTTGTTGTTGTTGTTGTTGCTGTTGTTGTTATACCGTCGTCATGTATCTTCTCGAAAGGCTTGGGCAGGTCTGCTTGGGTTAATTTACATTTGTAAAAATAAAATCGTATGATTTTTACTTGTTTCTACGGGATTATTACGGGTTATTCTCAAGGATAATCCATTGAAAACGATTGAACGGTCGACTAGGCTGATCTACATTTCAGACTGAATAATCCGAAAATAAATCGAATAACGGAGTTAATGTGGCTCTTATGTTAATAATTCCAGCCTTATTTGAATGTACATTATAAATAGATACAGTGCACTATTAATGTTGATGATAGTTTGGAAATATGCCAAGGATTTCCTCTTATTTCGTACTCACTCGTAAACATCTTGCCTGTAATAGTTTTCTATATTTACTCTGGACTTATTGTGTATTTGTCAGGACATAAGTCACGGTTTCCTCTCAAAAGCCAGAGATAGTGAACGGGGTTAACAATTTCTCACCATCTTTGTCAACCATTCAACTGGCTATTGTATTACGAAAAAAACATTTCAGTGTATCTGTTTCTATGCGAGATTGAATCTTCTGTACGAATATCTTTCTGTTGTTGGACTCCCGTCCAACTCTGGAGCCCACTTTATTTTTCTACCGTGACAAGTACAAGAACAATCTTCACCAAATTTAGAGGAGTAAACTCTTCGTCAAACCGACTGATTGGTAGGCAGAAGTCTTATATATATATCTAAAAAAGATTACGCTAGAAATTCTAATGAATAAACGCATTTATGAAATTATCATTTCCAATGGTGATCTGACCACACTGATTGGCAGTCAGCTCTCTTACTGACTGAGGCAAACTGGCGTGTCTTACTTATCTACGAATATACTTATCATAAATACAATACAAATGTTGCAGTAATCATCTTCAGTCGGAATAAAAGTAGGAGTCGAGTTTGTCAGCCAAGTTTGTTATTGTTTTCATCATCATCATCATCATCATAATCATCATCATCATCATCATGTGATGATATCCACTTTTAATCGCCAATCACTTTTGTTGACAAACATAACATTTTTTGTCACTTAAAGTAGCGAATCTGACACGGAAATACGATCCAGTAGGTTCCCATCGCTCAACTTAAACGTGGAAGCCAAGCGAGAACAATTAACACAAACAAGCGAAAGCAGATGATTTTCAACACACGACGTAGATATTTCGAGTTTGTTAGCTATCTTCTGCGTGGTATAATATCGATCAATCCCAAGTGATATCTTGATTTGATTGTTATCAATTACAACCGGTCAACCCTAAGCTGTGGTATCGTTCAGCGATAAATCTCCTGCACGAAACTTTGCAAAACACTTTTGACCCGTTTGACCAGTCCGGGTTCTTTTTCGATAAACCATAAGTTTGAGTTATACTTTTAATTTCTTGAAATTAAAAAGACGTATTATACCTAAAATGTTGGCCATTTCCTTTCTTTTACAATGTAAATCTATTTTAATCAAAATATGCCAATTCAGTAACTTTTCCTTCCTGAAAAATCTACGCTGATATGATGTCAGTCACAATATAACCAAAACGGATATTTTTCAATGAAGTTATTTTGAATTAAATGCTCCAAACAAAAACAGAACAAACATCTAGGCCAAGCAATAACATTGTTTTCCTATATCAGATTTCAACAATAATCCTTGTAAAATTAGTACGAATTTATTTTCGATTCAATAACTTGTGCTCAAGTCCTTGAACTAATTTTTCAAACGAGTACCTTTTCAAGAGTTGTTTTTAATATTTGTTTTAGTCATTGATCCTGAAACATGTGAATACCTTGTTTTTTCTGACGTCATCGCAGCGTCATATTTGATCTCTGAACAGATAACGTAACCTTGACTCGAAGTAATGGTGTGTAACAAGATTAAACAAGTTTCTCATCTATCCTCGCTTGAATAATTATCAATTTCATTTCTAATGGATAGGTTTCCTTCGTTCTCAAGTGGTTTCGACTGATTGTTTATTAAGTTGTGTCACTTTGCCCACGTACTTGTAAATGTGATCAAATTTCAGAGTAGAAGCATTGAGGCTTACAAGTCTGAAGTCCAGTTTTGATTCGTAACATTTTTATCAAGTAATACTGCCTTTTTCAAGTAAGAATAAAGCGTAATTGCAATTCATTATAATACGCTCAGATGGTGTGACGCTAAGTAGGTCTGTTTCACATGCAGGAGGTGCGATTCCCAATACAGCCAAAGAGCGTAGAAAATATTTCATTGGATAAATTTCTAATGAATCTTCAACATACGAAAATTCAAAGATCAGAAATCGAACTTTTATTCATTCAAAATTATTGGTGCTTGCTGTTAACGCTGTTTTGACAATGAAGTCGATGACAGTGCACTTGGTATTATTTAGAAAGAAAAACACTCAAAATTCAGACGAGGATAAATAGTCAAAAGTTGATACTAATGGTTAATCGATGTAAAAAGTGGAATGATAAATAAAAATATTTGTTTTACTGATATTGATACAAAATACAGGAACCGAAACAGAGTCAGGAGTTCAAATTTGATAAGTATTGGATATGAAGTGTTTATTTTCACTATCTTCGTTAAAAAAAGATCACTTTTAATTCTATAATGTCATACTTGCATGTGTTTTTCTTTCAATTGTCTTGAAATTGGCGTGTTCATTGCATAATAACTAATTCTTCGTATCAAATTAATCTTGAATGGTCTTGGAAAAATGATGCCATCAGTTTCAACTGATTCGCCTGATCGTGAAGCGTCCTTCTGCAAGGAATATCCAGCACGGAACTTTTCAAACCATCTTAGATACGTTTGACCATTAACAGTTCCTTGTCTATAAATATTGCTTGTTTTCTTCCATCTTCAACGTTAAAATCAATAAACAAACACAAGCCCGTTTTGACTATTTCCTTTTCTTTAAATAGCACAAATATGACAACTGTAACAGTAGTTTTTACCAATAAACAACTTCGTACTGTCTCTAAACTGATTAAAAGTAACATTTCATACCAACATATTTCATATAGTTTCCATTACGCGTTAAAATATGAAACTTATACAGAATTTAGAACAAGTTTTTTCACAACATCTATATCTAGCTACCCTCCAAAATAAGCTCACACGTAGAAAATTGATGTTGGAAAGGTGCACAAATCCCGAACTTTTCGGACCGAAAGCTATTCTGCCACCCAAAATGGTAGAAGAGTTCCAACTGGATATGAATTATTCAACAAATCCTGATCACAACTATCACATTATAATCAAAATCAATTTTTAAGGAAGTTAGTTAAAACTAGACGCCCCTAATGTCATTCAACGACAACAAAATAGTGTAAGATTTAGTGGCAAAAACCATAACTGCCAAGCCTCCGGTTCGAAAGCGAACCGCTCTCTCCAGTTAGCTAGATCTCAACGTTATGCCAGAGTAATCATACGGTCGTTCACATCTGAACTATTTATATAACAGCTGAGTTCTACGCTTTCATCGAATTAAAAGTTACTATTTCAAATAAAACAGGTCACTGACTTCCAGCAGCTAGATAACGATATATTACAAGTAATATAAAACCATTTTTGTCGAACTGTTTCAGATTGTTGACTTTATTGCAATTAGTCGGATTTTCAAATTTAAGAAATTCTGATTCCAGCATTGTATACTGTCAGGGAAGGTAAAAATACAGGAGAATGGAATGACGTCATCTCAAAATCCATTGCCATTTATCAAAAGAGAAACCGTTGCTCATTCAACAAATATGTTTGTTTTGTTTTTATTCAAATGGTCCGCTGTTTTCTTTCACCTTTCACATGATTTCAGAATTTTTTTAACGTTATCAACCTCGTTTACATTTAATTGGGGTTCCCTTATAGGATTGGTTCAAAAACAAATTAGTCTCCGTTCTCAACTAAAATAATAATAGGCGATTGTTGAGTTTGGTTTACGAAAAGATTTTATCATCCACAACTATAACAATAGGCTTTTTGCTTTAATATAGGTTTACCAGAGATATTTTTAAGAAAATATCTCCACTTTTGATATTTCAATTATGCAAAATGAATTATAAGATAACTCTTTGTTGCCAACATATTAGGTTTTGTTTTTACTTCGTTTCGGTATTGCATGTGTACACTAACACGAATTACCAATTCCGAAAGATAAAAAATCTTAATTTTATTTGGATACACATTTTTTGCTCCTAAATAAAATAAAAAATCTAAAAAAGATTCTTCATTTCAAAGAACAATATAGACCGTTTGCACGATGTTTATACACTGATATATATAAATATTTTAAGCTATCCGTTCGATCAGTATACCATTTCAAATAACTGATAAGACTTCCTTTCTGCAGCTCGGTGTTTTGAGGGGGTTTAGTTGTTATTTAGTTATAGGACATGGGATCGAATCCACCTGGAAGAGATATTTTTAATGTTAGTTCTTGAAAGCACATTTTCTGATAACAGTTTGCAGCTATTATGAAATAAGGTTAAATGATATTTTAAAAAATTACTAATTTAGATACGTATTTTTATCATATTGGTATTATCAAAAAGACACGGTGAAAAACATTATAATTTTTAAAGATATCAAAAAGATTGAAGAGTATTTTTAAAGACACGTTCAAGTCCCTCCAGACACAGTATCCATTGCGTTTTTCGTTTTTGGACAATTGGCAAATTTTTTTACGGAAGGTCATACGCGTAGATTCCTCCCTTTATTCAGATAAACTGGTTTTGTCGCTATTCTTTCGGCATAGAATTTAGTTAATTTCATTTTTCTTCTCTAATTTATGCATGAACGTCGTTGTTTTGTATGAAATTTGTCAGCAGTATTCATCCCAAATTCTAATATTTTTTGTGTGCTTTCCATTTATTAAATTTAAGCCGGGTGGATTCTATGGTATTTTTGAACTTTGATTTATTTTCCTTTTCTTTTTCTTTTTTTTTCTCACCAGTGCTTATAGTAACACTTTCTTTCGTCTTGAAGAGAAAAGAGAAAGAAAGCTCTGAAGATTTATATTCTAATTAATTCATTTGAACCATATGAATCTTCTCTTGGAGACGAAGAAAAATATCTTATTAAATGTTTTATTAGTGTAGTCCGGTTTTACCATCTGTTCCCCATTGTAATATTTCATCATAAATACATCTTTTATTAATCATTTAAGCGTAAGAGCGGAGTTTGACCTTAAATCAACCAGTCTAGTACTTGGCAATTCCTCGCAATAACGACAGAAGTTTTGAATATTTGACGTCACTGGCTGCGTTGAAAAAAATTCCGGTGAATCGGTGCAGGCAACAAAATGACGTCTGCCAAATGCGTATCCGGAATGTATGGGTCAAACATTTTGGCTATCAACAACGGTAATTAGGTGTGCTCTAAAAAAATTTAATCTGTTCTATATTGCATGATTTTATTTGTGTATCTTACATTCTTTCTCGCTGTTGACAAACGGTCGGTGAATACCGGGAAGAACAAGCTTGACTGCGCTAGGGTCAAACTCCTTCGATCCATTAAAATCCAAAAGATAAACAAAACACGATTCATTTCTTCATACAATATTACTCCAAAACTAAACTACTTGTCCCATTACAAATCCTTCTCTAGTAATTCCTGCAAAATGCAATTTGCAAACTTTAGAAAAATAAGTCGACCTGAGTCAGGCTTTCAAAGTGTGAGTGAATTCATCATTTTTAGCAGACGTCACTGTGTCACCGTTATTCGTGTATGACGTCACTGGTTTCTTGTCTGGCCATTGTTATCAGTCATCCGTCATTGTTGTTGTATACAAAGTCAAGACTCAATAGTAGGGGGCTGGACATAAGAAAGAAATGAAAAGTTTACACAGCCTAATGGTTAATCCTCCACTGACTTCGAAAGCAAGGAAGAAATTTTAAAAAAAACGCTGCTCTCAGCTGGATTCGATCTCCTGGTGAACGCCTCAAACTATTCATCCACGAAAACATAAAGAGGAAAATAGGAATTTAATTGTGCTTATAAATGACATTATGTTGTTTATTTATAAGGTTCTGTTACATTAACAGTTTCAATGACATACTTCGTAGCACGGTAATTTTCGCTAGAGAGAAAAACAATATATATATATATATATATATATATATATATATATATATATATATATATATTCTTGATATTATATTGAAATAATGTTTCATAAGAGAAATCCAATCTTCACAAAAACACCTTTCGAATTTGAAACAGAATACTATAAAGAAGTTTTAAAATTAATCTTATTTTTCTTAAATCTATCAATTTTCTTACCTAAGAATACATGCGGAAATTAGTTCGTAATTGTTTGTTCTATGAAATAAGATATATTTTATTCTATTCTACTCTATTCTATTTATCGTATCGAAGAAAACTGACACTGCTATTTTTGTTATTATTTAACTCGACGTCTGTTTCTTATACGTTATCATTTTACGTGTATGACTCACTGGTTTTTGGCGAGGGAATCTTGTTACGGTACGAAAACTCTAGAGTCTGATAATGTCTGAAAAACCTCATAAATTGACAAGTTTTCTGGAAGTGAAGAAGAAGTCTGTAATAATAATAATAATAATAATAATAATAATAATAATAATAATAATAATGATGATGATGATAATAGTAATGATAATAATCAGGAGCAGCAGCAACAACAGTGACATTGATACTGAAGTTAAGACTGGAGGAATTGGAGATAAGAGGAAGGATTGAGACTATGCGAATCACAGCACTATGGGTATCTGTAAGAATACTGAGAAGAGACTAAAGACCCCCAGTTGTCAGAAAGACAGAGAGAACATGGCATAAGTGTTAGAAAAGTAAGGGCTGTTGCGACAGTACAAACCACGACACTGCTCAGATATGCAAGGACGCTGAGAGGATTGCTGGAGACGTAGAGTGGTTTACAGTCACCCGGCTTTCAGCAATGACCGCCATATATCTGATAGACAGCGGGAATGTTGAGAGGGAAACTTGAGGGGGTGAGGGATGCTACATGAATCATTCAATTTATTAATAATGGATTCAAAAGTCAAAAAATCTCAGTTATCTACCAGTGCCATCTACGCCTCCTCAAACGTTCCCATCAGCGTTACTTCTGGATCATTTTACAACGCCACAAGTCAGCCAGTGACAAAAGCAAATCTACATTGAACAGACTCTAATTGAAAACTATCGTCCACCAAAGACTGTTCTGTTCGGTGTACTGTCGTCCGACCGACGAAACAACGGGGGAGGGGGCACCATGAAAGAGGCTAATCTCTTGTGCAATCGATAACCCTCAGTGGGGAACAGGGGCCGCTGACAGGGGGACATTCTGGTTTATTTGCAACATTTTTTCCATGAAAACCAGGAGCTTTCCCACGTTCTAGTTTCTCAATCACTTTTATATTATCAGGGGGTATTGCTGCAATACACAGTTCCATTTCTGCTGGTAATTGAGGGATGTGGTCAGTGGCTGTTTCATGGATCACACAGTTAAGGACATGCTTTTTATCGGTGTATACTACTGTCCATTTCTACAGTACATGAAGGATTTGGGACCCAGTAGGAAAGGCCGCATAAAGCTTTTAGCGTTTGGTAGAAACCTCGACACCTGTGCAGAATTCGACACTTTCTGTCAGATCTGCCCATCGATCATTTTGTAAGTCGTAGAAGCTACGTTCGAGATCATACCATACCTGGGGGAAAGTACACTCTTGGTGTGATGTGCCTGATAGGTGTTTTGTTTTTGCGTTTTTGGGGAGGAGAAATCCTGAGTCTTATGGTTGTTCTCATCAAACCAGTAATGTTTTTTGTCGAGAAACCAAGGACGTCTTTCGAGGTTTAGAGGCTGGTGTAATTCATCTGTTCTCAGAGGGCTTTAGGGAAGGGTTTCTTTAGTCTGTCACCGACTGCTAACTTAGTTAGACGTTTCTCCTGGAAACCTGCATGGGTTTTCTTGTATTGGAGGCAACTGACCCGAAGGAACCTTCTTGGCGTCCCATTCCACGTTGGTTTAGGCTTTAAACGGAAGCTGGGTTTGCAACTAACGAGACGATTGTCAGTGTGACGTTTATTACTGGACATGACTCTGGAGTGATACACACCTTTTATGCCTGTTGTTTTTTTGTTTGTTTTTTCTTAGATTTTATAGTTCTTCTTTTAATTAGTGTACGGCGTTGGTAGAAGCATGCACTCTCTGTGTGCTTCCTAGTTTCAATTGTTTTTACAATGTTTTATATCATTTACTATTGGTTTGGTTATAACTTCTGAGAACCTCATTAATTATTGCAAGTAGAGACGCATCCACAGAGTTTTCAATTTGTCTTCCGGCCAAAGTAGTATGTCAGTGATGCACAGACCTTGTTCCTCGTAGAACTTGGGGAGGATGGGGGGGGGGCTAATGTCGTTGCACTTATTTACACTCAAATAAACCTCTCCAGCGGGCTATATTCCTGCCTACTCTTGCCTTGGAGTCACCAAAAATTATGTCAGTTGATGGCTTGGGTTAGACGTCTGACTTGCTAAACTTAATTGTCGGCAGTCACATTTTTACGCCTGATGGTAGATAGTGAGAAACAGCTTTACTGTTCGTTGGCGGCACCAGACCAGGGCAAACACGAGTTTTTTTCCAGGCTCCCAGCAACCTTACTCGAGCTCGCAAAGTCTCCACTCATACTACTTGTATGGAAACTTAGCCCGTCCTCATAGTTTGCTAGCTGAACCTTGAAACGTCAGTGCCAAGGCATTTGCCTGTTAAAATGTCATTACCCATGCCTACGCCCACTGTCGCCAACGAGCAGGTGCTGGTATCGAGAGAACGATTGCAGTTTATTCACAACTTCGGAATGAAGCCAAATGTCCCCACGCGTCATAGTAAAAAAATTCAAAATATGTCTGTTCACACAATGTCTGTTATGTTCTCAATGGATTTCAATCAAATTTTGTGTAATGGTGAGCAATGGGCTATGGAAGAAATGATCATATTTTGGGGTTGATCAGTTCGTTTTTGATTGAGATATTTTCATTATTCGGCATCAAAAGTGATTAAAAACGAACACCAAGTTCAAAGAAAGTAATTCAATATTTGTACATCCGTCAAGAATTGAGACAACCCCCTTGTTTGTTTTTTAATATTTTAATATTTCATTTTCATTCAGTTATTGTTAGTGTGAGACGTTAGCAGAGGTTTCTAATTTCATCTGCTTTTATAATACTAAAGGTTATTTGATATTGATTATTTTGTAACTTCTGAGAACTTCAATGACTATTTCGAGATTAATTTTGTTTCATCTGCATATAACTCAGTAGACATCTTGTTCAATATAATGGAATATCATGGTTAAGCATTTTCAATTCTGTACTTAACATACGTTTTGGAACTACAAGTAACTACGGTTACCGTCATTGTTGTCAACACACGTAAATGATATAGTGACGGTGGTTGAATTATCGTTGAAAATTGATAAAATACCTTGAACGCAGAGTAAAAAAACAATTGTTACCAAAGTTGGAGAAAAAGCAGAAGAAAACAATGGTATAATTTTAATACTTCATCTATAGCTGTAAATGCACGCGGTTGCAAAGTAATTACTTATTTGTTTATTCGTTTTCAACCTAATTATTTTTAATAAGGTTGTCCATAAGAGGTGATATTGATACGAAAATCCCGAAAGATTCTTTATGTCAAGAAATGTCGAGTATACTGAGGACAAAAATTAAAATGGACTTCTTCGTCGGAAATTGTCGTACGTACTTGAGCCACGAAGAATAAAGATGTAACTGTTCTTCAGCAGTTCAACCAACTCAGGAGAAGTATCTTTCGAAAGATATACTAAATTATACTTATTTTTTCGACATATCAAGAGATTGACGACGACACAGCGCTGCAGTACACAGTTTGGAAAGTTCTGCAATAGAGTATGCACCAAAGATTAATCTGTGATTTTCAGCGTCTGCTGGGATGTACAGCCGAATCTCGAGCGGCATACTCTCTTTGCAGTTTCAGTTGGTCTTGGCCGCGTCTGGCTTTGTAGGTGCTGTCTCCGCTCTCTGTCGTCTGCACATAATCATCTATTCTCTTCTTGTTTGTCTGGATTTTGCCATGACAACAAGCCTCCATCTGCTGCTGTATGTGGCAGCAACTTCCCAACCAACTGGAATGATGCTGCTAGATTTGGGGAATTGTAGCTGGAATTAGTGAACAAAAGAATCAGAGAAATACAGCCCCATGTTCATCCTTTGATTTATATCGGAACATTCCTTCTACTGTAATAGGTTACCTTGCCATTACACGAATGTATTGAAGATTGCTTGGTTGAAAAAATTCAAATCTGCCCAAATATAATAAGGCATAATGAAGCTTTTTGACGAGTGCACGGCCATGAGCTGTTTTTTGTTGTTCTTTTTGTTGTTGTTTTTGGGATTTTTTATTTTTTGTTTTTGTTTTTTGCTGCAGACAACTTATGTTATTTTCTCTCCTGTCATATTATTTGCAAACCAGGAGAAACAGAATATTTTTCAGTAGGAACATTATGAGGTTTTTGAAAATTAGGATATTAGTGCTTTTTAGAAAGCATGTATAATTTCATAAGTTGATTAAATACGATTCTTTTAATCCGAATCAATAAAATGCACAAATAACTTTTTTGTTCTGTCCGCGAAAGATGCACCACTCATTATAGCGATTTCAAGTTCTTGCCAAATAAATAGTGTTTTGTAGATATTATTTGAAAAAGATTTGAATTTTTCTTGTATGGATTTCATTAAACTCACACACTTATTTCACTTATGGGTTATTATTTTTATAAACTTCCCAACGAGTCAGCTGCTTGCAATTTCTTTATAAATTTCCCATGCGGAGAATCAAACCAGTTTCATGTGGAACTTGGGTTATTATTAAAACGAAATACGTTCAAGTCGGAAAATAAAAACCTGGACGTCTATTGGAAGTACAAAGAGCGGTCCAAACTAAAATGGCTCGGTATTTGTGACTTCTGTGAACTAATTTTAATAATAAATTACGGATTGGCATTCGACTTGGTTTTTCTGTACGTGAACCGAAGGAAGATTATCAAAGTATTGCATATCACAATGCTATTAAGAACGTTTTTATCATTTTGCTCAGATTATGGGGGTCGCTATTAAATCCAATAACTTTATGGATGTTTGCAAAAGCCGAAACCGCGAATCGATTTTTGTTGAAGTATCTACCCTAGCTAGAAGAACCATTAATTTCAAACTTGTACGTGTCAACTTTTTTTTGACCAATGAAAAACATCACTTCGAGCGAATGAATAGAAAGTTTGGAAACAATGCAAATACAAAGTTCAAATACATTTCAAATCAATTGAAATGATATGAGAACTGCCTTCGCTGTTCTCCATTTTGAGTAAGCTTGACTCTGATCTCTTCGAACTGGTACAAGGTGAGGACATTTCAGAATTGAAAATTAATCGAGGTAAAAGGCGAAAATATTCAATTTACCCAATCAAATATATGTCCACTCTGAAAGAGAATTCTGATCGGTGAGTCTACTTGAATAAATTATCATTAAGATAGAATTGATCAGTGACGAGGTCTATCTTGAAAATATCCGGTCAATTTATATTAACGGAAGAATGGCCAATTTGGGGCAATAGCAACTTGGTATTCTTCAAAGTGCTCTTATAACCCTATCCCGGCGTCCCTTCCGCATTCTCAAAACAGTCAGCACAGTCCTCTTACACGATCACCATCAGCCGCCTTGCCATGCTCTTCTTAATCTTGTCCACAGTCTGGAATTTCATTGGAGAAAACCAGAGGGAAGTCACAGAGAGACAAATCTCAACTGTGGGGTTGACAGACCTTTGTGATGCGATATTTGAACAAAAAAAAACTACACAAGGTGTGAAGAATGGGCAGGCTCGGTTATTGTGAAGGCAGCAGTCACACAGTACACAATCTCGCTCCACAATGGTTGACAATGCTTCATCTTAATAAAAGAACAAATCAAGATGATATCACTTATTAAAGAACTTTAAAACATATGGAATGTGGATGCGGTAGTTTCCGTTTATAAATCACCAAACCGAGTCAAACCACGATTCATAATTTGAGGTTGTGCAATAGTATTGTGTTGTAGACTCAGATCCACAAATATCTACATGTCCTTTCGACGATGATCTAACACTATTACGCAACCTCAAAGAGACAGACACAGATCGTATCTGCTCGCACTGCATACCAGATGCACTTCACACACCTATGCACGTGAATACCTTGTGCTTCTAAATATGCTTCTCTCCCGTCACTGCTTCAACAGCCGTCGGCAGCGGCAGCGCTTAGGAAGGCAAGGCGTCAATATGAAACCCATTGCGAGTTTGCAACTGCTGCTAGGCCTCAATGTTTGCCTGGTGTTTAGTTATCGTGAAGTGTTTGGGTGACTGAACGACTTTCATCCATGAAAACATGTTTACAACCGTTGGTTGGTATTTGGCCTTGGGCAACGGGATAGGGTTACACCAGTTGCGCGTGTTTTTGTTGTGTTTTTTTTAGATTGTTCCTTTTTTCTGCTATCATTTTATCCCTTTGCATTGTTCTTTTGGTCGTTTTTTTTAAAAATCTTTCTCCGATTTGCATGAATCGTTTTCAATGTACTTAAATTTAAACTGCATTTCTTATTACACGTCTTGTTTTGGCGGAAAAGTTGTCACGACAACTGGGACGAGCAGTCCGAAAAAGACGTAAATGTTATGATTTTATCAATATTATCAGACATGGACAGACCCAGGAATTTCTGCAGCGAAGGTCCAAATCCTCATGGCTCTGTGTGGCCCCCATCTCTTGGCAGCCTCACGACCCCAAGAAGTACGGTGGCTATTTCATAATTTCCAAATTTGGGACATTCCAAAGCAGCAGTTCTGTGAGGTGCACCATGAAGTTATCACTGGGGTCAACCACATATAATAACTAGGAAACTCTCAGAGGGCACATATATCCGCCATTGCCATTGTCAAACAACAGAGTATTGATCTTTTGTTGTTCATTTCCCACTCTTTCACTAAATCTCATTGAAATTCATTCGGAATTTCTGGCGATGTTATGTTGTATGGACATATAACTACGAAATAAGTTCGATAAATATGTATCCTCCCCATGATTTAACCTATTCTTCCTTACACCACTCTTCACCCTCCCAAAAGATCCCACAGAAATTCATTGAGAACTTTCAGAGATACCGAGTGGAGAGACAGCTGACAAAAAGACGCGATCGAGTTTATATGACTCTCCAACATGGAACACTGGACATTTTCAGGTCTCATTTTTTTTAGTATATCTGAAGAAATTTAAATAAGTTTCTTAATCAAACTCTAGAAAGGACGTCAAGTTGAAATCCCACCCAAGGTGGCACTGGGCGGAGGACAGAGTTTCATACTAAGGTGGGCCTGGTCACATTTTTTCAAAATTCGTGAACTGCCTATATTTTCTTTCCGAATTTAATCGGTTTGTAAGGATGCTAACAAGATTATAATTATGATGAACTTAAAGGAAAAAAAAAAGATTTGAAAAACACAGTTAACAAACGCCAAATTATTTTCAAGGAAATATCGCTAAGCGTCTCTCAAGCAGGTAGTGGGGGCGGACCTTTGGACCCATACCTTGAATCCGCACCTGCTGATTCATGCGTCTCATTCGTTCCTTCATCAGGGTGGCAATTGATATTTTATAATGCACTTTGATCTTTGTCAGAAGGTAAAAAAGGCGGGCTTTTTTAATGTAAACCCACTCCTCACATTAGTGGTGGGTGGATTAAGAAAAAAGCTCAATCAGTGTATTGCCACGGGTGTCATAGAGTACCTCTGACCCAACCCTGTTATTGCAACAACGTGGATAGTGTCTGAGAAATGGATCTCCAGGAACCAGACACACTTGATTTATGCCGTGTCTTGCGCGAAGACGGAACACAACTGATCCCAGTATTTATTCACCTGCCCAGGAGGGAAAATGTGACACAAACTTGGTTTAATGTGGGGCCACACATGCGTATGTGTGGGTGGAGGCAAAATAACCCAGGCCCATCAACCGGTGGTACAAAGACATCAATGTTACTGACGACCCTACCTTTTTAGTGCAAGAGGGGTTTGCTGTAACCAGGACAACGTTCTCGATCCGATTGTAGTGTGGACTTATGCCGCTAACGTTTGTTAACAGAATGCTTTGTGAGATTTACTGGTGTTGGTACGGTTACTTTAATTGCTGGAGACTGTGATTGTAAGTCTCCACAGATCTCGCGGTATCTACAGATCACGTGAGAAAGAGAGAGAGAGAGAGAGAGAGAGAGAGAGAGAGAGAGAGAGAGAGAGAGAGAGACTGCAAGTCGTCTGAAATCTATAACAACTTTATCAGTACCCATGCAGATCCCAGCTTCAAGATTAGATCTGGATAGTCTGATAGTGTTCCCTGGAATTCAAAAGTCATCCAATCTCAATCTTTAATGTTTTTTATACGTGGGCTAACAGTTATTAGAATACTCCTTATTCTGCTATTCCACTTTTTCTTTTAGATCTCAGACAAGGTTCTACGATCATGGTATTTTTCTACTTTATTTTTGCTTTCTTTTGCCTTCACCGTGTGGTTTGCTGGTCCAGAGCTAATTGTTTGTCTTCGATCTGTTCGCTAATGGTCATAGAATGATGATCTAAACAGTTGCGATGAAAAGCGATAAAAATCAAGATGGAAGAAATACTAGTCAAAATTAATATTAGTTGATAATGCTTTGTCGAATGAAAAAAAAGCAAGATTGAAATTAATGTTCAACATTCTTAGGCAAACATTATTTACAAAGCTCTGCTCAGTTTGTCCCGAAACAAAAGAACATTTGGGGTACCAATAAAAATTCGAACTCGCTGTCAATACTTTCAACGATTTCCTTGATAACCACTACAATACAACAAGGGTTCTTCCTCAAATGAATTAATATTGCTCCCAAAGAACAAAAACTGGTAAAATTTGAATACGTCTCACTCTGGGTCAAGCAAGTGCAAAGCTGGTGATAGGTCCATGCTAGATAGTATATGTAGGCCCGATCTTGAACTGCTCATTAGATATTTTTGTAATCAGTATTAAATACATATAATCTATGTATGGGTATATACCTACATTGTACATGATGTACCCACAAGTAACAGAACAAAATGAAAAAAAAATAGAACTAGTATTTATTTAAAAAAGGGTAATAGTAACCAATTTTATTCATGTTGATAGACACAGAGAAAACATTAGTATCTGCCTGTCAGTGAGAGTAGGCCATCTCGATTTAGTAGGTCCATACCAACTGGCTAACCTGCTCCTCACCTCAGTTCTCCCCAATTCTCAGCTATCAACTCTCGTTAAAAAAAAAAACAGAGCGGCGACCTGTTTGGCAGGTCAAATGAAGATTGATGGCCTTCTTGATGGGTCATTTCCCCACAGCTTTTAGTGGTCGGGGTTAGAGCCAGGGTAAAATTTCTCCCTGCTGATGTCTAAGCTGACATGCAGCATTCGCAAAATTAGAAGACCGGCGCAAAATAATCTTCATTGTGCCATCTCCTCTTATTGACTTTCTGACGTACTAAGCTCAGCTGATCGAATATCAATACTCTTATGCAAACAATTGAACAATTCTATGTCCATTTTATACGCCCAGGAAGAGATAAATCACAATATTATAATAATTCACCAAATGACTGTCGGTCCGTCATCGCAAAACTCAAGAACAGCACGAATTATAATCATTTAATTTTCTGTGGTAACTAATGGGAACCTGCAGCAAGACAGTTTTGGACCCCCCTCTCCATACGCACACACAGGCACACGACACATGTTAATAATTTTCCAGTGGATTGATTTACAATGTAAATGTGAGCTAAAGAGGAACTTCTATTATAATCCACCTTATGTCAATCCGTCTGTCTGTGTAAGCATAAGTAAAGGACGGCTACAGCTATGGCCATCAAATTTTCTGCTGTTACTAATGGGACCCCGAGCCAAGTTTTTCGCATATTGGTTTTTGAAAGATTCATAAGATAATTTTGTGTGACCTGCGTTCGCACTCTCCCTGACAATAATGAACAGATTTCCATCTATCCATCTATATAATACTAAAAGTCTGATTCCGTTCATCAGTATGTGACCTCAAAGTAGCCGAAATGTCAACCATCAACACTGGAAACTATTCATCATCATCAGTCTTTTAACGTCCGTTGTTGGATATAGACCTTCCCCAGGATTTGCCACACTTCTCTGTCATGGGCGTCGCAGAGTCAGTACTTCCTGAACTTGTCTAGCTTGTCCCTCCATCTAATATTCTGTCAGATCTCGGGGGATCCATGTCTTGAGACGTAATGTCCATCGGTTGTCCGCCATTCTTGCAACATGCCCAGCTCATCCCTATTTGAGATTTTTCATGGATTATATGATGTCCCTGACTCTTGTCTTTTCTCGGATGTACTGTGCTGTCTTGTGGTCTCTCCATGTGAGGCCCAGCATAATTTTTCATGTGCACGTTGCATGGTTCTCAATTGGAAACTGTTACTTGACTGAAAAGGAGTTCTCCCATTGTCTTATAATAATGATCAAGTATTAGAAAATAATCCGATTCTTACAGACCTGAATTTTGTTTTCATCTTTAATAATTCGGGTCGGACCAAAGTGCAAAAATCATAGACAATGATGCTATTTACCTGAAAGCAAATGAAATGTTGATGAATTGGCGTAAAAACAAACAGCAAAAATAACAATCAAAGTTGAAATGACGCTCTACATACGATTGAATGATATCAGATACTATAGGATTGAATAATGGTCTAACATTACACGACAACTATTACATTGCAGTTTTTTTTTTCTTTTCCTACAATTTGTTTAGAAATGAATGATGGGTGTAACATGTTTAGAAATGAATTATAGTTCTAACATGTTTCGAAATAAATGATAGGTAAACATTACATGATAACTATTACATTACGGTTGTCTTCTTTTCCAGCAATTTGATTAGAAATGAATGATAATTCTAACGTTAAGATATTGATGATGGGTTCAATATGTTTAGAAATGAATGATGGGTAAACATTACATGATAACTATTACATCGCAGATTTTTTATTTCCCTAGAATTGGTTTAAAAAAGGACATTTCGTTGAGTTTAAGTAGTGAATCAATCACGTTAATTTAACCCAGGAGGTTATTTCTCTCTCAGGTGGAAGATACAAATCAAAGCAACTTACATAACCAAAACAGTGCAAAAAAAAAAACAAAAAAACCTCCAAAGTATGGAGGACGAGAAATCCCTGAGCGCATTGTCCTATTTGCTGACATTGGTAAGCCGATCCAGTTAATCTCAAAAGAACCCCGATTTACGGAAAGATTGACCAAGGTCGAAGAGCCAAAACAACATCAGAACGATATATATATATATATATATATATATATATATATATATATGTGTGTGTGTGTGTGTGTATGTGTGTGTGTGTGTGTGTGTGACTTGATCAATCTATTGATCTGTTGAGCAAGGATTGGGAATTAATTATTTCTGGTAATCAATATATCCATCAGTTTTAAAATTCGTCAAGGTTAATTTTTTAATCACCACGACCTGCTACAGACTGTTGCTGAGTTGAGATCATTTATATGAATTTATACATCTCGACTTCGCCAAACTCTAACGATTCATGATGGAAACTTAAAGATTTGCACACACACACTCCCCTCAATGAATAAAGAAACAGCATTTTCATTTTTTAGGAAGTTTTCGTCGGAGCTCAATTTGTAATGTACGTCTATCCAAAACTGATCCCTTAGTTTATGGCTGGTAGTATTTTTTTTTTTTTTTTTTGCATTTGTTTTTTAAATTCAGCTTTTTCATGATCACTGCCCAACAAGAGGTGAGAGAAGTAGCCTTTTTTTTAACAATTTTCTGATTGATCACCCCCAACACGGTATACTGCCTAAATACATTTGTCATGTGACAGTTTCTAATAAGTGACTAATTAGACATATTTCTTATTGTTTTTTAATCATTAATTTAAGCTTTAAACCATTTTTTTTCAAGGTAACGTAATTTCACCGCCACCTCTGCTTAATTCACGTAGTCAAGAAGACACGTATACATCGGTGGCGGTGAATCCCTAGGAATACTACTTGTGTCTGTTTTCTCCTACTTCAAAAGCTACTAATGATGACTAGTACTTACTAAGAGCGATAAGAAACATAAGCTGGCGACTATTTTTCAGACTGTCTATCAATTATATTTCTGACGATTCAAAAAAAAAAAAAATGACTTCTGGAGGAGTAACAGTTGCTAAACCATTTCCTAAATATTATTCATCAAGGCCTTCTTGAGAAAGAGAAGTCATCCAATTTTTTCTGCATTTCCTAAACTGTCACTGGAAGTTCGTTTTATTGTTTTTGTTTTTTGGGTTTTTTTTGTTTGTTTGTTTTTTGCTGCTCGTGGCATAAAAGAAACACAGATATTATGTCATGAGGGGTTGAAATTCAATTTCAATCCATCGTATACTCTTATCATCTTTTTAAGCTCTTTTCTTTCTTTTTTTTTTTTATCCAAGCAATAAGAAAAGATGGGGCCGCTGCAGGAATTGAACCTGCGACCTACAAGGTAGCTGCTTCAGCGTAGTGCTGCTCTCACCGTAGGTAATTTTTCAGTTTGTTCTAGTAACATATTTCACTCAGTGGGTTGCTCGGGATGTTCGCTCGGGGTATTTTTCCTATTGATTGGATGGATATTTTTCTTTAGTTGATTTCTACTAGTAGGTTGAATAGCAGCGTATATCAGATAATTTTGCTGCCTCCTACCTCTACATGGTTGTTGCTATGTTTAACTGCGTTAGATTTTACTTTTTCATCATATTTAAAGCTAGTTTTGGTAAAACCGCTGGCGTTCAGGGCTTTGCTATGTTCATTTCTAACATCGTTGAACATTGTTTCATTTGTGGAACAATGAATTAATCTATTCTCCTCTGATTTGAGGATCTTTTCAATGGTTTTATTTGGGTGCTTTCTCATTGCCAATGGAGTTTGCTTTCAATGTTAAGAAATAATTTTTAACTCAAGTGCAAGGCTATGATTCAATACGCCAATTTCTAAAGCGGGCAGATGACAGATTAACCCACATCTGAATATCATTATCACTGCACAATCTCTCTATCTTCTAGCTGTCGGGACAATAATTTTTCAGAGAATTCTCTGTTCGTGGGTAGTATGAGTGTCTATTGCAATGTATTTGAATAGGTGTGTTTGGTTGACTTGCAAATAGATATGTGGCACTGTATTTGTATTGGGCCATGTGGTTTACCAGCTGATAAATAGATATGAATACTCAAATAGATATTTTTTGTTCAACATGTGATAACGACTTTCTTTTCAATTATACAGATTGGAAAGCAAATTGCTATAACAGACTGAATGCACCTTTTATGGAACTCTGAAAACCGAAATATTCCGAATTTGGGAATTTTGTTAAATCAAACGTGATGTCACGAATGAGAAACTCATCGCATAACTTCAATGTAGTATGATATAAAGACGAGAGACGAAGTCGATCTGAAACATGGAACCTAACCAAGAGATAAACAGGCAAACTGAGAAGCATGCAATGCGCACATGAAAGAATCATGCTCAACCTCACATGGAGAGATCACAGGACGGCACAGTATATAAGGAAGAAAACGGGAGTCAGAGACATCATAGAATCTATAAGGAAACTTAAATGGCAATGGGCAGGCCTTGTGATAAGAATAGCAGACAACCGTTGAACATCATGACTCACAACAGGGATCCCCAGAGATCAAATGTGAAACTGAGGCCGACAAAATACAAGATGAAGAGGTTAACTGGACAAATTGAGAAACCACTGGCTCCGCGGCGCCCACGATAAAGAGGTGTGGCGAATCCTGGGGAAATTTCATGTCCAACGACGGACATTAAAAGACTGATGATGATGATGATGATTCTCACTACAGGCTTGGTTATCTTTGTCCAAGTCTAGTTTTACGTTTTCTAAAAATATAAAGCTATATTAACAACACAAACGGTGACAGACAAAACAAGTCCCAATCAATATAAATGATTTTTACCGCTAAACTTACACGCATCAATCACTGTATTTTTTTCCTATTCTTTGACCTATACAGAGGCATTGTTGGGAATGTCAAAAACGGCTTTGAATACCTCTCCGAATGACAATGATAAGAAAAAGAAGTAGATATGTTGATCTCATGTACATGCAAATATTCAATGATTCGAAAATATCCGAACACTTTTGGTCGAAGGTATGTCGGACCATACGTACTTAACTTGATTTAACTTGATTTACTTGGGCTTAACTTAGTGGCGTAACTAACGGCTGTACTAATGGTCTGTCACATTATCTTGCTATCGATTGCAACAAGGCAAGGTTATCTCTTAGTATTTACCAAGTTTTTCTTTGTCTACAAATATAGGTCGTGCTCACTGCATTAGTAATGGTGTGCTTGGCTAGCTAATTCAATATTACATCCTTTCTTATCTTTTGGCATTATACGAAAATATTTAACGTATATTTAATTTGAATATCATCAACGATATATATATATATACATACACACACACACACACACACACACACACACACACATATATATATATATATATATATATATATATATATATATATATATATATATATATTAGCTGGGATAGCTGGCATCGCCTGACAAAAAAGTTATCAACACTGAAAAGTCATGTTGTAAATTCTAACACAGAGCTTCTCAAAATAAAGATCATACCCTTCAGGTTGGTCCCAAATCCCAAAATTAGCCTTTATATACCTATGGTCAGCGCCACCCATCCTATGCTCATCATCGGTCAAAGTTAAGCATTCACACAAATTTGCAGTCCGTTGGGTGCAGTTGTCTCCTCTAGATTTGTAAATGCCAGAATTGACTTGACTTTTAATCGACCTTTAGAAGTCAACAGAGGTCAGCGATAACTATCCATCCCTTTTGGTTCCTTAATATACTAAAAGATATCGTTCAAAGTTTACTCTCGTTAAGATGTTCTTTAATGTTCATTATCGCTTCATTATTATGGTCAACGTGATAAGTTTTAAAAAGGTCAGAATGTCTGGTCATGGCTTTATTAGATTGCCTAAAAATCTTATGAAGTTTGTTGCCTTGATCGACTATTCTTATAACTGAAGAAATAATATATAAAACTCAAAATCTGCCTGTCTGTACCACTTTGTAGATCACAATTTTGCATGTGATTTGTTATTGGGATATATCCTTTCACAGGCTTAGTAATGTTGACCTAGGAGGGCATTCAAGGTCATCAGATGTCATTCCTGGTCATTTTTAGCCAATTAGAAGCTAATATTTTGGATAGGAACACATCTTTTTACAGCAAAGGTGTGGGACTATGGGAAGTTGAACTTGGAGGTCACCGGGGGTCATGTCAAATCATTTCTAACCAATGGGGGCAAGAAGATGATATTTTACATGGGGGCACATCTTTAGCAGAGGTTATGCTTTACGTGAAGCTTCGGAGACTTTTCTCTCAAAGGACTTACAACAGATAAATAGTAATAGTGCCCGATAAGATTCTGAAATTTTGATTTGATAATTTTTGTTTTGATATTTATTTTAGAGAGTATCATTCCAGTATTTCCGGTGATTCACCCATGTATTTTTACAAGTATTTCAAGACATTTTTGCTTTTTTGAAATACTAGCTGGGATTTTTGGTTTTGCCCCGAGACAAATACCTTCAAATTTGACACCAAAGTAATAAAAAGATGTTCTTTGATAGATTTCTTCACAGACGACAAAAGCAAATGAGCAAAAAAAACAAAAAAAAAACTGGTTTAACTGAGAATACTCGTGCGTACAGTATTGACGTATGGTTTTTTTTTTCTCATGGTGTGTATCACGTACCCCAGGCAGTTCCATACACAGTACCGTAAAAAACCCATGTGCAAGTATTCGTTTTATTCGAGTATTGGAAAAAGAAAATTTCGATTAACTTTCGTGATTGTAATTCCCTACGACCTTTGCCCCCTCCGGTTACTCCTCACTTTTGAGAACAAATAATTTTTTATGGTTGGACTTCTATTTACGATGTTGTAACTACAATACTGAACTTGACGTGGTAGTGTGCCCTTATAATCGACTAAAACGAACATTTCATTTCATGAAAACTTCATAAAATTTAATTTGTTTTCCTGTGTTTTATATCAATTATTTTCCCCCGGGCAACTCCAGGTATCCCTGCCAGTGCTCTCTCTCTCTCTCTCTCTCTCTCTCTCTCTCTCTCTCTCTCTCACACACACACACACACACACACGCGCACACACACACACACACACACACATATATATATATATATATATATATATATATATATATATATATATATATATATATATATATGTATGTATGTATGTATGTATTGGTCACTCTATTTTTATCTATCTCTATAACTTCATATAGATTATAAATATCAACCCAGCTGAATCAATTCCAGAGAATTCAGTCAAGGCTACCAAGAAAGATTCACAAAAAGGTTAACGCTCTTGTTGTTGGGTTGGGTGGTCGGCAATGGTCCGTCTGTCCGTAGGAAGACGAGTATAGTTTGAACTGATGATGTAAACAGCAGCTCAAATACCTTTTCCACCATAATCAGCAATTTCTTCCGATCGATTTTAAACTATAAAGTATGAAAATAATCCGATGAATGATTTTGTTAATATGTTTCACTTTATTATCTCTGTCTTTCTCTCAGTTTCTCTATACCAATCTAACTAGGTAGCATGCTCTTTACACATATACATTTATTAATGCGGTTAATTCGTTCCAAAATTTTGCACTTTTCACAACTGCACTGTTCAAGGTCTTAGTATGATTTAATTTTTTTTTCCAGATTATATTTAGTTACATCAAATCTTACAGCGATAGCTCAACTGTACTTCACAAAAACCTGTATAAATCAAATCAGCACTATTCAAGTTAACTTTATGCTAGCATAGTACCCGTCAAAATGACGGATTCGTTGATGTGTGAATCGGAACTTCAGCCTCAGGTCAGAGTATCTGTGCGTTATAACTGGGATGAAAGTGTTGGTTCCCAGGACTTTTACACAAGATCAGTGTACACTACATGTACGGCCATTGAAAAGTGTTACACACACACACATTTAATACATAAGGGTGTCTGTATTTTGAAGGGGGTTGTGCGTGGATGTGAGGTGATCTGAAGATGGCGTTTACTTAATACCGTATGAGGACTGCGACAAGTTATACATCGGAGAGACGTCGAGACCTCTCAAAAAAAGATTATATAAACACAAGAGAGTCCAAAAATTGCATGAAAATACTAACATCCAGGACGAACATAGAGACACACACAACCACAACTTGATCTTCAGAAATGACTACTCGACAGGCAGAAACATCGAAACAGCCCAATGCAATACGATAATCCAGAGGTATGGATATTTCCAGATTGCAAAGCCTTTAAATACATTGATTTTGAAAAAAGATTTACATAATAACAACTTATTGCAACATTAGCATACAAGGGATCGGCTAATACACAACGGACTCCTTCAGGAAACAGTATGAGCTCACGCATACCATCCTTCTAGGAAGAAAAAAGTCTCATTAACCATCAGCCAAAAAGATTTTAAACGACACATCCCATTTCCATTTCGCCCCATACATGTCAACACCTATATATCAAATGCCAGGCACCACCTCTGCATTGTGGAAAAAAACACAGCCACAAAACTTTCCTGAAAATTGATCATTATCATCCTGACCCCACCTGTGTGACCCTTCTTATCTAAAACTCGGGTGATTCTCATAGAAATGGATACAAACACCCACCTCCGATCCCTCTGCCCTTCAGGTCAAACCTGACTCTCATCTACAAGGATACAGACACCTCCCCTCCCACTCTTACTAAAGAACTCACAAGACAAAAATATCTTCACTTTATTCCTCAAATCACAAACATGTATATAACATAGTTTCATCTGTAACTACCGAAGTTTCTCTGAAAAATGAGATTGACTACCATCGAAATGCATCAGACATGCCCATGTGATAATGAAAAAAAATTTGAAATGTGATACCTGTTTATTTCTCTTGAATTTCTCCTCACTTTCCAACTATCATTTCACCACCACACACACATACATATATATATATATATATATATATATATATATATATATATATATATATATATATATATATGAGTGTGCGTGTGTGTGTGTGTGTGTGTGTGTATGTATGTATGTATATTATATTTTATATAGTGGATATACAGTACCTGTCATAAGTACTTGAACAAACAGCCATTTTGCTTCTGATCACTCAGTTTTGAGAGTTAAAAAACGGAACATCATGATGTATGAAGAAGCAACATTTTTGCAATCACTCTAACAAAGCATGTATTGTATCATGATTCGTAGTTCTGAATGATTCATTTCTGGGAGATTTTTCTCTTGATAGAACTGAATTGTTAAGTGGAAAGAAGCACTTTTTTTGTTTCTATCCATTTGAAACTTTTGTCCAGAACTGATCAAGAAAATTCAAAAAGTGAACCAACATGGCTATACGGAATAGTTCTGAAACTAGATAGTCAATTTTGATAATCCACCTCAGCTCAAAATCCATAATTGCTCCTGCAGTATCAGAAAATAAATACAGATTTTGTGTTTGTTCAAATACTTATGAGCAACTTTTTTTTCATCAATCGTGATTTATATACCAAAAGGTATTGTTCATAAGTCTCTCAAATGGCGGTTTCATTCTAATACTTGGGTACTGTACATAGATATACGTAGATACACATACATGTAATATGTATACGCCTCTCTCTATCACTACCTGTATTTTTCTCCATATCTGTCTCTACCACTTTCCATATATCTATCTTTATCTCTATTGATCTCTTTCATATAATTCCATATTTCTCTATCCTCCTCTTCAAATGATACAAAATCCTGGAATAAGGGACCCTTTTATTTACTAAAATACAACGATTCCTTGAAAATGGAAAATTCTGAGAAAAAGTTTGATAATTGTTTAAATAACTCGGACGAATAAATTAAGAGCCTTTTTTGTGAGTATGAACTTGATCAGGCACACGTGCACACGCACACGCACACACACACACACACACACACACACACACACACACACACACACACACACACACAAACCTACAAACACACACGACGCAGAACTACCAACATACGAAATAAATTTATGGACAACATCATTTTACTTAGATTTGACAAAAGTTAAACACGGGTGCAAAGCCTAAATAAGATTGAAAAAAAAGATTTTGCACTACGAAAATTTATTTTTCAAACGTAAACTTTCCTTGTCAAGGTACCTGACCCCAAAACTCATAGAGATCAAACCTTATACAGTGAAAATTTCAGATCTAAATTAAGCTAATAACTATTTCAGGCAATGGACGTCTTATTTCACCCTCAAACTTAGCAATTATACAATTGACTATGAAAACTCTGGAGAAATAAACACACAACCACTCCTGAATGCTATGCACTTTAAGTGCACGGGCAATTTTCAAATTTTCCAAAAGGAAGTGCTATTGGTTGATTATTCCGTTGAATGTGAATCACGTGATCATACGATCCACTAATGGTGGAAAGGAAACGATCAAGTCAACATGGACCGTCGAAAATGCATTCCTCTGCAATGAGACAGGAAATTGATAAAATTTCCGGTGCAAGGTGTCAGATGTTGCAGATTGTATCAATATCAGTATGAAATCCCCGTCAACCACCTGAAAGATTAATCTGTACAGAAAATGACTTCGGATAGGCGAGGGAGTTGTGGAACTATGGAAAAGACAGTGGGTATTGAATCATCATCATCATCATCACCATCATCATCATCATCATCATCATCATCATCATCATTTTAGCGTCTGGAGAGAAGGAGAAATCCATCCTAGGATAATGGGATGTGCTGGGGTGAATCCATACATGGCAAAGGGCGTTGTAACGGTCTCTCTGTCTCTGTCTCTGTCTGTCTCTCTCTCTCTCTCTCTCTCTCTCTCTCTCTCTCTCTCTTACCCTCCACACACATACATTCACATTCATATGAAAAGACGTACTAAAAAAGTTTGAAAAAGGTGGTAAAAATTAAACTCACAATATTTCAGAGTTGGAATTTTTTATTTCAGATGAAAGCGATGAGATAAAGAAAAGTTACAACTACAATGCACAATATTTTCGTTCACAATCTATTTTTTTGGTCGTGTCTTCATCTGCAAAAGTCACTTACAGCAGATTTTATTGAACATGACTGCATCCCTTGCATTTTCTTGGATCTTAATATTAAAATTCGCGAGATAATCCCTTTTAGAAACGAGATTGGGTGAATTAGCCACACATAAGTGACTTATAGTTGACTTTTCACATACATTCCGGTCGTAATTACCTACCTCTCCCCCATCGGTCGGCAAAATATTGCCAATATCAAACTGGTCCGCGGCGCACAAAGAGTTGGGGATCCCTGACTTTATTTTGTCCTTTAGAAGTCATAATGTAAAATTTCAATTGTTGTTTAGCGTAATGAAATAAAATGAAAAACTTTTGACGTACAAGAATGAAAAAAAGGGTATTTTTTTCTAATTTAAAATAAGCCAGTATAGTTATTTCTTCAATAGAAACCGTCGGATAGGCAACGTCTTTTTGCGGTATGCTGTGTTGGGATTGATCAATTGAAAGATTGGGGAAAAGGGGAGATCAATGAATGAGTCACTCCTCTTGCCTAGTTTTGGGTGATGACTAATAAAAAAGTCCGAATCTAACAAAACAAAAAAAAAGCAAACAATAATGCTGCCAAACACAAACTAAAGGGTCAATTTAGCATAAATTTACATTGCAAATTGGACCCCCACTAAAAACCTGGGAGGTGGGACCCAAGATATCGAGATAACGTTTTTTTCTTGATATGATATGGAGATTGTGCGGTCTGTACGCGCGACGCATATATAGCCAGCCAGTCAGACGCACTCGAGAACTCAAGAAACCTATGTTGACAGTCTTGGTTGACAGTATCTGATGAAAAGTAAAGACGGATAAATGCATTGTTCTAACAGAGTTATTGAAGATTAACGATGCATTTATGTATCTCATTGCCAACAAATGAAGATAAGAATTATCACAGATAAGACAGTCAGATTGTATTGCCTGTTTTCAAAACCGGTTCATGTTCTAAATCCTTTGTCTATTCCAAAGATAAGAATGAAATAAAACGTGTAGGGAAGCATGAAAAAGAGAAAGACATGTGTTACATTCACAGGTCAATGAAGGCAAGGTCCCAGTGAATTTACTTTTTTCGAATTCATTATGATCTTTCATGCTGATTCACAAGTACTGCAAACAGGCACGGCCACAACCCATAAACAAAGATAACAAGCACATTTTGAGATTTAAAAAAAAATGAAAATGAAAAGCCTCAAAATAACAAATATTAGACGAACATTATTATTCACGATTTTCAAAAATTATGTCTACCTAGCAAAGTAATGTGAGAGAACACATGTTATAAATAACAATTAGTCAAAACTTTACTGAGCAGTATAGTGATTTTTGTATTCAACAGATACAAATTGACAAGACATTCATATCAGTTCGTATCTGTTGATTATTATTATCATACGACTATTCTATCAGCCCTCTGTCAAAAATATTCTGTTGCCGATAGAATCTTCTTTCCCACGATATGTATGCATAATCATCATCAAAAAATAAATCCAGAATCAATAGATTCTGGACAATGGAGTACACATATAGATAGAATTTCCTCGTAGGATGCTGAATGCCAAGCTTCACATTTTTGGCAGTAACTTTTCATGTTTAACAGCTACACATTGACGAGATACACTGTTAGAAAATTGATAAAGCTGCTTTTTACTAACAGTATATATATATATATATATATATATATATATATATATATATATATATATATATATATATATAATCAATAATTAAATCTACAATCCATAGTCAGTGAGTTCAGAATTTCTATGTCAAATACTAAATATCTACTCGACATTTTTCGTTTTATGCTCCACAGATGTACAGATAAAGCTCTCTTTCAAATTATATATATATATATGTATATATATATATATATATATATATATATATATATAATATTACTGTCTATATATATTACGTTATATAAGATATAAATAAGCGGAAAAAAACCCTTCGCAATACCCAAAGATGAAAACCTCATACTCTCTAACAAAAACAGACCTGATGGCATACCACTCAGAACTACTTTCCTCAACACACTCCAACTCGCGTATAATTAATGAATGGTTGAATATATTTGCACTTGAAACAGAATTAAAAGAAATCTACCAAGAAACATGCGTTATCGTCCATAGCAGACCAAGAAGTATCAAAGGCATGATAAGCAGTAACACGATAAACAACAAGGTTTCACATGATGATACCTAAAACCATCAAATTCCGACAACCCAGTAACATTGAAAATAGTCTGTGCTGTAACCTTCACATCCACACTAAAAACTTCTCTGGCGCTAACACTAATATGACTTTCTACATCTAACCTAATTCCAACAACGGAAGCAAAAATGTCTTATACCTCCATGAATATACTAAATGCGAACTGCAATATTTAGGTAAATTGGAGTAGCGATTCAACATTAGACTTGATAACTGTAGGTACAGAATTACATCACCCAATCATTCCAGTTTACTCCCAGTAGAACATCCCTTCCGTACGCTTTGCCCCACTTTCAGCACAGACACTAGATCTACTATTATCGAAGAGGTTGAAAAAATATACCTTTCAACACATAATTCTGGAACTACATAAAGATACGTGGATTGATAAGCCCAACAATCACACACACACACACACACACTCTCTCTCTCTCTATCTATCTCTCTCTCTCTCCCAACGGACTCTACACTTGACTTAGCTACCCTAACCATACTGGGCTTTAAACCCATAATCCTCTCATTCCTAACTGCTCTATGTATCAACTCATTATCTTTACACCTGCACCAAATACTTTAATTTTACACCGACCCATACATCTACCCCTACTATCACATCCCCATCACAACACCCCAACATTATAATACACCACAAATTATATATTCTCTTATTTTCCACCACAGCTATATATATATATATATATATATATATATATATATAATTATAAATTGCTTTATATGATATAGAAATTTTCTTGAATTGTTTATAATATTTGCGTTTTCTGGATTGAATGATATATTAACTGTGTAATGACTGAAGATCATTTCAAATAAGTTTCTATATAATATGTCGCAATTTATAATCATTCTGTCGGATAAGATATATCCATTTGTATATGTATATATATATACATATATATATATATAAATATATATGTGTGTGTGTGTGCATGTGCGTGTGTGTGTGCGTGTGTACACGTGCGTGTGCACGTGTGTGTGTGTATTCTACTCCAAAATGTCCCGATCTTCACAGTTTATCAATAAATCGAAAGCGGACCGTTGGATTTTTCAACAATTCTTTTGATTTTTTTTTTTTTTTTTTGCTGTTTGTTTCCAGAAATAAAGTCAAGGTATATTTGTATCGTCATAGTAGCTATTATTCTTAATTTCATTGAAAAGTGTGTTCGTTTTTTCTCTGTATATTGTAAATTTCAGAAGTTATGCTATTTTCTATTTTTCTGAGTCCGGTATCGATTTGCACCAGGTGTGATAAAGGGTTAAAAATGAACCCTGGCGGACATCATTAGAACTTATTACTAGGCAGGATCAGAAGAGGATTAATTCAAGGAGTAAGACAAAAATAGATTATATGACAAACTATTGATTCTTAATTTATGTATGAAAATTTTCAAAACAGTTTTCTCGATTATTTCTATTATCATACCTACCAGATGATACCTGAGGAAGGCCGTAGAGTACAACAGCTCAAATGTTGTATGAAAAACAACCAAGATGAGGATGGTCCGAATAATAATAGAAAAATAATAATACCTCATCTCAAAAATTTAGAGATATAATAGTTTTCTCCATATTCTTCGGCTTCTTTCTGTTGTCCTGAAAGAGAGAAAAAATGTGTTTGAAACTAGATAATAACGATTTTTCTTAAATCCTTGTCAGAATCATATGGAAAATGTGTTCATTTTCATCTGTATGCTTTTTACCTCACAAGTTATGCAACCTTCTACTTCTCAATGTCATGTACGGTCGAAAATTAACCCAATGGGACATTATTTGAGCTTGGAAACAGGCAGAAGTTCAAGAGAGACACTTCAAGGATTAGGAAAGAACAGGTGGTGAAAAGATAGGGGGCGTGAACTTGATTTTTTTACTCAACCGTTGATTATTGAGGAAAGGGTCTTGAAATCGTGTTTATAGTTTTTTTCAAATACCTTAATGATGAACGGTGCAATTTTTTTGGTTCACTGTCCGTAACACTGAACTTTTCCAAGGTTGTGGGGTAAAATATTACTAAAAAATACTTCCTACCCAATCGTTTCAAACTATACACTCTTCCCAGTTAATCGATTCAGAATTTTTTTTAAAATTCAGATATGCTTGGGTTCGATCCTCGTCGGACCTCCCAGTTCAGATGGTTTGATACCAATTAGTGCTAAGTTAATATACTTATCAGTGTAAAGTTTTTGTTTTTCTGTCCTTGACACAAAACTTCTCCACTCAAGGCTGAATATTTTGTAGATAAAATCAACTCCTGTCCACCGTTTAAAATCACGGATTCTCCAATTGAACAAATTCACATTTTTTTTTAAATCGCTTAACAAAAATTCAATTGTATCTTCCTGTGTGAATATTTGAATAGCGATGTCAGATGTCAGAGACAAACTTAGCACAGATTCCGAGACCCATACAAATGGATATATACAAGGCCTAGGATAGATAGATAGATAAATAGATAGATAGATAGATGAGTTAAAAAGCTAAACCATATTTTCAGGCCAAGTGACCAAGTGTCCCAATTCATAATTCAGCACGTGTTTCTTACGACACGCGAGACGAATTCGCAATCACAAAGAGAGATTTGTCTATGACCTATAAAAACACGTGATCATTATTAGTTTTCCTTTTCTGTTTGATTGATCAGATTGTTAATGCTCTCATTGTGTACATTCTACTGGCGTCATCTCACAAGATGTGAGCTCAACAATAAACCTTTTTGTCATGTGAAGGTATTTCCTATGTAAACGTAAAGATTCAAAACAAACATTGTTCAAGATAAGGTTTCATTTTTATGAACCACTTCGGCTTTATAAAATGACTTTTAATCGACTCAACAAATAATCTATGAAAAATTCGGTTTAAAATTCAAATGGCTACAACTTTTATCCACTCCAGAGACGTTGGTTTACTGATTCTTCGTGATGGAATGAAAAAAAAAAAAACATTCAAAAGTAACTGAAGTTTAATTCGTCGAGAACATTACCATTATTGCTAGTAATGAAAAGAATCGTGCCAATTAATAGTTTTATTTCTTCTAATTAAATTGATCACTGAATCCCTCGCCAGGTGGTGAAGGTTTTGGCATTAAGAAAATGTTAAGCTGATCTGATCAAATGGAAATCTTAAATCTTAGATCTTTCACTCTCATTGAGAAGGGCATATCCAGTTGGGGTAAAGAAGGCGTTTGCCCCCTCCCCTCTGAAGCTGGCCTTCCCAACGAGGGTGAGAAGGTTTGAAAGTTTGAGAGTTTGGTAACCAAGAGTCGGTAAAAGATCATGATGCAGGAAATCGTTTTATGTAAGCAAAAACTAAGTTTTCCGATAAAGTAACATTTTCGAGATGGGATGAGAATCAGTTCAAATGTAACAAAAAAAGTTTGATTTATTTGTTAAGAACTCGATTATCATTATTATCAATTCTCAACAATCGAAAGTGCAATGAAACGTCCATATTAAAGTTTAAACTCCATTATTGCCAGATCACGTAGCACCGGGTAAAAGATAATGTTAGGTAAGAAGCATCTTATCAAGGTATACCTTTCATTTTTGTTTCACGCAAATCTGACTTGAATAGCCGAGGAGCATTTTGTGGACCACCGACCGACCAATAGAGCCACTTATAGAGAGGACAAGGCGCCTCTTGGAACTGATTCTTTAATCCCTTTTGAAAAGAACCTGGTATTCTATATTAGCATCGAAAGCAATGCCACGGGAAAGTCATTTTAAAACTTGAAAAAACCAGAGGAATGGCTGTAGATAGAGAGAATGTAAGAGGAGAGTGAGCTGAGAGAGATGACGTAACAAAGTTGTCCAGAGCGTCAGAAAAGGGAAAATGCTTTTTGGCGGAAAGGAGGGTGCGATGTTTCGTCCTTTTTCTCTTTCTCCTCCTTCCTGTCACCGTTTCCTAGCTGTAACAGATGCCACCGTCGCGACGTTTCCTTCATTTCCGTTGTCCTCCCTCGGTGTTTTCTAATCGTCGGAATGTGCCGGATCTCCACACATACATACATACATACACACACACGCACGCCAACAACATTTTTGGTATATGAAGGTTTTGGCAGTGTAGGATGTTCGTCAGCGTGTTGGATGGAGGAGCGATAGTGTCACATTCCTCTGTCCGCCCACAAGGGAGTCCCCGAAAGGAAAAAATAAAGTCAATTTCTTTTCTTCAGTTTCGGCACCACAAAACTTTGGCATAGTGAGCTGTCAGGGACTCGAAAGATGGCGATCCATGCCTGGTCGGAATAAAGTAAGATGAAACTCTAAATTAGCTATGACGATAGGTCGATTTTCGGAGTCTTGTGCAGGGACGAAAGACCAATCGAGCTGCTGGCTCCTTAGCTGGTGCTAAATCACCACAACTCCATCCGGTGAAGCGAACAATTGGAGTCTAATTGCTATATATATATATATATATATATATATATATATATATATATATATATATATATATATATCGTTGTTTATCTAACTGCTCAATCGTTTTTTGATAAAGCCTAAATAAATAGTCTCTGCTAGCTATTTTCATTCCCCACGCGATCGGCAGGCGTGAAACAAACTTTGAATGGCTATCTTTATATATATATATATATATATATATATATATATATATATATATATATATATATATATATATATGTATGTATGTATATATATATATATATATATATATATATATATATATGTATATATATATATATATATATATATATATATATATATATATATGTATATGTATTATACGGTTATATGATATTAGATATTTTTACATGGAATGTGTCTGATTGTCACACTATATAAGACCTAAACATACGTGCAGGCCAACTAAATTTGCTATCCATAGAAAAGAAACATAGGGGAAGTTTTTGAAGAAAAAAATACAAGACGGTTGAGTTTTTGCTGTTTCAAAGTGTTAAGATGAAGGGGAACTTTCCCCCTTTTAAAGGACCAGAAATGAAGGAAGACCTTTGCTCCCCTTTTGAGGATCAAAAGAGAACAAGAGACCTTTTTTCCCTCTTTTAAGTCGCCAAAACTGGAGGTATCCTATGATAAAAATTCCTGAAAGAGATATATATTTTGGAGTTTTCCTGTGTTTGCTGGAAAGAGAGAAATATCTATCAACGCTGTTTTTGCTGTGTGAAGTAAGTTTAAGAAAAACAAACAACATAATTTTCGGTTGCTTTTATATTAAGATTAAAGTAAAAACTAATCAAATCTAATATAGAATAATGCATTACAATACTTCATCCAAAGAACTGATAAAACATGCAGCATTGAATATCCTTATATATAAGAATTCAGTTGTCTGTAATCGTAATTTTTTCATCATCATCATCATCATCATCATCATCGAATCTTAATGTCCATCGATTGTCTACCATTCTCACAACATGACCAGCCCATCGTCTTTTGAGCTTTTAATGGGTTCTATGATGTCTCGGACACGTGTTTTTTCCCTGATATATTGTGCTATCTTGTGATCTCTCGATGCGATATTGAACATGATTCTTCCATGTGCACGTTTCATGCTTTGCAGGTCAGTCTCTTGGTTCGGTTTCATGTTTCAGCTCCATAGGTGACTGTCATGAGGATTCATTGGATGCGTACTCTTATTTTCTGGATTAATGGGTCTTTCTTGTTCTTGAAGGTTAAACATGCTCCACCGAAGGCTTGCCATTCTAGAGTAATTCTTTGCTTGATTTCTCTTTTGAGGATTTCATGGAGATCTGATGTCCTAGGTAGATGTAGAGGTCTGCTTCCTTCAGTTCTATATTTGCAATTTAGATCGTAGTGTATTTATTTCTAACGTGATTGTTGCACATGACCTTTGTCTTGCTGAAGTTCATATATAATAATAAAGAATTGAGAAATCCCTAAATAATCTATTCCACATCGGCAGTAACATGAATATTTCAAAGCTATACTTTCGTACAACTGACGTAAAGGGCATCAGGTCAGCAATATAGTAAGAACACGAACAGAACCTTCATCTCCAGCCTTCAAGAAAGCAAAACTTTTTTTTTTCAAAAACATACACTTTCCAAAACGTAACGGAGGTTTTATTGATTGAAAACACCAAAAAATTCCCCTGAATAAAAAGGAAAACAAGAAAAGATAAACAAAAAAAAAACAAGTCGCACACAGTTTTACGGTTTCACTGGTTGAAGGAATTTTAACTTTTTTAATAAAACCTTAACTCAGGCTATGTTTCTACAGCATTCTGTTCATAGCACGGTTCGTAATCAAAGAATAAGCTCTCGGTGTAAATCATTTCTTGCGTTGTACACAAAGAAATATATAAAAAAATATATATACTTTTCGCTGTGTTGTAACATTTGAAGCTATTTTTCCCCGGGCAAGGCCGGGTATCCCCGAGAAAAGACTAGGCCAGCTTCTTCAAGTGTTGGAGGATGCTACGCTTACCAGTGCATACCTATTGGTGCATGTATGTAGCTGTACAGTAATACAGACAATGCTCATACAATATAGCTTTATTTCATGCGAAAAATATACCCGCTACGGCATTCTCTGTTATAAATGCAGGATGTACTTTGGCTGTTTAGACATCTGATGATGTTACGCAAGCAGACTTAAACTAGCGTTAGCTTTCTAGCTAGCGAAATGATACACAATTCATTAAAGATACCCCATTTAAAAATGCACACATTATACAATATAGTGCATAATTTTATCTATCTAGTCAGTTTAAGTAGAGTAGCTATGTTCCAGTGTGTGATAGGCTTGTACAGTATACAATGTTTGATCAACGTCCAAATCACTAGACGTCCTACTAGTTGAAATGTAACCCAGTGGATGTGTGTGTGTGTGTGTGTGTGTGTGTGTGTGTGTGTGTGTGTGTGTGACAGGGGTCTGTGGACCTATGTGTGTTGAGAAAGCGAAAGCAAAAGCAAACACGTATATGTCTGTGTCTGTTTAGGATTGGCCGACTCGCGAGCCGCAATCCACTATGTGGAATTCAACTCAAGGGAATGCTCGAAATCATCTAAGGTCAATATAAATTGGGTGAAGTAAACATGTTTACTGAATCACTCTACACTCACTGGATTTTCTTTGCTTGTGCAACCGAGCCATTGGTGGTGGGCGGCGAATATCAACGGCGAACAGAGGGAGGGCAGAGAAGCATATTTTAAATGAATTCGTTGAGGTATTGAAGACTATAATTTATTTACTTTTTGCAAGTTTGCACAATAGAACCCGTCGAGCGTAAAAGTAACTTTGTCATTGTCAGCTGTATAATGTTTTTACGAGTACAAGGATATGACGAGGTTTTCCGGCAACATGTGGACAAATAATGAATTGTCCTCATAAAAATGAAAGACAGGTGCGGGGGATAGAGCAGGAGATATTGGCGCTGCAACGCCCACGACCGAGAGGTCGGGTTGATCTTTGAGGAGGTCCTTATCTTACTACAGACGTTAGAAGAATGATGATGATCATGATGATGATGATGATGGTGGTGGTGGTGATGATGATAGGGTGCTGCAAAATAGACTGGCCATTTTTTTTTAGGACCAGTGTTTTTTGCATAGTTTTGTTGTTCACTGCGTTCGTGTGTGTGTGAGAGAGAGAGAGAGAGAGCGAGAGAGAGAGAGTTAACTAAGTTATTTATTGGCCGAGGCTGTAGCAATAATCTTTGTCGTTTCTTTTGGGGGGAGGGATATGGGTTCTAACAATTTTTTGAAAACTCAAAAAGTATCAAATGGTCATCTTATTTTGTGTATATAGGTAGATACATAGATAGACAGTGTACATCGCCGTGATGTACTGATGTTCTAAGTTAGGCTTAGGTTAGATAGATAGATTATCTACCGGCCCAGTGGCTCCAGTGTCGATCGATACAAACGGCGATCATTTTGTCTCCATTTCTCGAACAATCCATGGAGATACAACTATTGTAGCATGTGGGATTTTACAGGGGCAGGGTGCTATCTTGACACCCAAGGTTGACTATCTTACATGACTAAAGGGTTCCGATCTCCCAACTATTCACCCATAAGTGGGGGAGAAGGAGATTCATGCTTCTCACAAGTTGTCCTGGCACTGAAATAGATCCCCATTGGAATTGACAAATGAAACCAATAGAACATGCTTGAGGGGTCTTAAATATCTTGGATAGACGTACCAGATCAATTTCGAACAAGTTTTTAGCTATTTTTCATAATGGTGGATTTTCGTTGAAATTCCCTAATCAGAAAGAATCATCAAATATGGACATTGGGTTGAGTTTAAAAAACAATCATATGCCTCAGTGCAAGTCTCTTCACGCTATTTAATATCTAATGTCATAAACCGTGTTTTAAATTGAAATATCTGTGTGGACTGATAGCTATAACACAGGGAAGGTAATTGGTGGATCTGCTTTGAAATTGAATCACATTTTCTGTAGCCTATTGCCCGTACTTTCACAAGAATTCATTGAAATTCATTGAGAGTATTTGCAGATATTTTTAGGACAGACAAAGAACCTTTGTGACTTTTGTGTGGTGCGAACATCCAGTCAAGGGAGGTAATTGTGCATGGATCCACACCAAAAATGTCATGACTTCTTTGGTAGACTTCGACAAAATTTCTCTTAAATCCATTCAGAACCTCAGCAGCTATCGTGTACGAAGATTTAGGAATTCTAAAGATATCATACAGATAGCAACAATGTACAGGAGGTAATTGTGCATAGATTGCTTCTTCCCTAATAAATTTCCAACTCTCTTAACGAAATCCCATTGAAATTCATTGAGAACCTTTAGAAATATATTGTGTGGATAGATAGAGATATTTTAGATCATAGATGTAGCTGCGAACTAATAATTCATGGATCCACACCAAATTTCTTGACTTCTTTTGTAGCCTATTATCAACCCTTCATTGAAATTTATTGTGAACATCAACAAATACCGTCTATTGTCTATCTGTCCGCACAAATGTTTCATTTTAAAACTAGAATGCACTCTATCAACGCCATTATCAGTGGACGTAATCGTGCATGGATCCGCCCAAAAATTCAATCACCTCTTTCGTGGCTTTTTGTCCAACCTTCCACCAGAAGTTTTGAAGATACTGTGTGGACAAACATGAACTTTTGGCGATATCATGTGGTATGAACTACCTAGGGGTGGTAATTGTACTTGGATCCGCCCCCAAACTCAATCACTGTCTCATCGGCCTATTGTCTACCCTTCAAAAAGATATCGTAGAAATTTATTTATAACTTTCGGATATATCGTGTAGGCAGGCATGAAATGTGAGTGATATAATATGGTGGGGATAACTACAATGTAGTAATTGTGTATGGATCCACTTCAAAATTCAATCATATTTTCCGCAGTCTAATGTCAACCCTTTCATTGAAATTCATCGTGAACTTTCGGCGTATACATTAATATGTGGGGACAAAACGGAAATATCTCCCAGTCCAAGAATAATTCCCAGATCCACCACCCCAATTAACCACATATTTCTTATCGCATTGCTCACCATCCCAGGAGAGACCAGTGAAATCCATCAAGTACTTACGAGGATACTGTATGGACAAACAGACTGAAAATTAAAAAGATGCGACCAGAAACATCTACTTCATCAACTTCGTTTGCAGAAATTTATGATATTTGATTGTAAATAGCTCGGAATGACTTGTTATGATTCGTGTAGTTCTTTTGCAAATTTTCCTCAGCATGAAATTCCCTTTCCAACTAAGTACAATATGCCTATATTTGATGAAAAAATAAATTCCCTGATTATGAAAAATGGCGCTAAATGATTTTGCAACTTATCTGGAATGTCTACACAAGATATTTTTTACTCACTGAAGGCCCCTTCTAATAAGTCTAATTAGTTTCATTGGTCATTCCAAAAGTTCCTATGTGGCTTTACTACGGTGCCGGAACTAAGACGTATTAGTACAGAGTGACCGGAAATTGTTCAAGCCAGAGTTCGAACTTGGTTCGCTGATTCCATTCTCCATACTGTTCACATCCAGACAAGTAAGGTTTGAATGAAAAAAATATAATACGAGAGAATTTCATACTTATATAATTTAGATCTAACAAATCTTCCTTAGTTGGAATCTGATATCAGATAAATTGGTAGATGTAAGAAAGAGTACATGTGCGAACCTCTTTCTCATAACTACCCTACCTGCTCAGATAGCCAGAACTAATGCTGTGCTGGAAATATGTTCTCAGGGTTAATTTTGTAAGTAGATTTTTTTTAAATGTTAACCGGCAAGGAATACAAAAGACTGAGAAAATATATTCCAAATTTCAACGGTATTTCTGGGTAATCATTTTCAAGTAATCATAATTCATGTTCTAACCTATATTGCGTTTTCTGTCGGGTCTTTTCTCAGTAGGTTGTTAGTCTAGCATTGTACTTTTCTTTATTTCATTTTTTTTTCTTTCACTCAGACGAACCAACTTTAAATCAGTTTATTTGAAAGTCACAATCCATTGGGTGACCTTTTCATCCTTTAAACTAGCCTTTCTCGCTAAATAACTTTACATAACCTTTGGAATTATTTATCAAATTGAATGAGAATTTTTTTTTAAATTGAAAAAGGACTGGTGGGAAACGCAAAAGAAAGATATTAAAAGTTCATGGTAAAAAAATGGATCGAAATAAAGTTGTTTTTTTTTTCTACGTAAGAATATCGGATTTTACAAGTTAAAAAAAAAAACGTAAGCATTGACCGGGGATACGAATGAAATGGATCTCTTTCTCCTGTGGAGCACTTAAAAAAATTGAAGAAGTAATCGATGCCAAAATATGCACACGAATAAAGTGATAGCTGTTTAGCACAATGGTAAGAGCATTGCCACGTTGAAGCAACTAACTTACTCGTGACATGTTCAATTCCTGCTGAAGCTTCAATTGTTCATTCAATTTATGTTGTCTGAGTTGAGTGATATTTTAACCGTGTAGAATTTTTCACCGTCTCCTTCTATGTCATCCCTTTGGTTGTTTACACATTGGTTTACAAATAGTATTGTAGCAAAAGTCCGTATCAGATTCGGTTCACGTGCGTCGTTCGAATTCTTCGAACTTTTGGGTAGCACGTCGTATATTCACATATATATCTTGCAAAAATATGGGATTAAAAAAGTAAATTCTTGGAACGGTGCAAATATTTCCGTCCCATCAAAACACCATAGAAGACCATGTACAAAAACTCTTTGGGACCAATTCGTTTCTTTACGTTATAGATATCAAGAACATTGCACTTCGATCAGTCGTGACTCAGACAAATAAAGGATGGTTTCTGACGGTGAAAAAGATTTTGTAAGCAGAAACGGATTACAATTAAAATGAGTTATTAGTAGGATAGTCAGCAGAAGACCAGAGCTCGAACTATTATGCTGTTTTATGTCGCCCTTGTATGTTTATTTAAGTATGTATTAGTGACGATCTCGTCAGCACATTCGAGGTTACTTAGAGTCGCCTTCTATTCTTATTCCTTTATTTGCTCATTCTAAATTCCAGGAGAACATTTCGAGGCAGGGTAAGGAGAGTTTGTGAGGTTATTTTCCAAAACCCTGACGTATACAGGGTCTACGCTTTGTTGTATGAAAGCAGCAATGACTTTTGGGATTGTCATTGAGTTGGAGGCCTTCGAGGCGTCAACAACAGAGTGTCTCTCAAAATATGAATCACACGGAGAAAACACAAGTCAGGACAGTATATTATAGAACAAGCAGGGGTCAGAGATATAGTAAAAAAAAAAGGTTATAAAACATTGCCATGGGCTGGTCATGTTGTAAGAATGTCAAACAACCGCTGGACATCACAGACTCACAACAGACACCATATGTCAAAACTTTACTGGGAAAAAAAGCTGTCGTGACGATCTAGATAAATTTGGAAAGTATTGACTCTGCAACGCCCACGGTCAAGAGGTTTGGCAAATCTTGGAGAAGGTCTGTGCCCGATGATAGACCGTAAAGGGTGCAACAGCAGATTATGATGATCTCAGAAGTCAACAGTCCTCCTCACGCCTTACCACTCTCACTACTCACGCATACACAAAACTACTAACCAACAATAAGGTGATGATAGAAAATTTCATTTAACCAACTATTAAGATCTGCATTACTACAATCCAACTCAAGTGAGAACTTATTTATTTCGAAGTTCTTTGGTGTTGTACTCTTCTTCATTCAGAACTCTGGACTACAAGTAATGATACGTTTTTCTCATTATCATCATCAGTACTTTGTTTGTATTCTTATTTATCAATTTCTTCTCAACCCTAGTACACACCAATTTTTTCGCTTAGAAAGACACGACACGTTTAAAGTGAGCACAGTGCACAACCTTTACTAAGTAGCAGCCATAAATGCCTCTTATTGGCCAACTTCAACCTGACGACCTGATAACTTGATCTGAGTCCATGACCTGGTAAACATAACTGACCTTGCACTAAACTGAGTCAAACACGATCTTGCAATTAATGCTATTACTACTCCAGCACTTCATCAAATGACCAACCTAAACTAAGCCATAACACACCATATCAGCGTTAAAGCTCCAGGACACGACCCAAATCAAGCAGTTAATCTGTGACCGAGAAACCGTCTCAGTCATGCCAAAAGGTAATATTCTGTATAACGAATTCACAACTTGATTCTGCATTCATTATCATGTCATATCTATTGCGACTTGGAATAGAAGCTAACTTGCGGTTATCAATTGGCACCTGAACTTAAGAGTAATCGAATGATTACACAGCCTAAAAACTTATTAATAATTTTACATCTTAAAACTAGAAATCATCCAGAGAACGCATGCCTCTGTCAACGCCATTACCAGGGGAAGTAATTGGGTATCTACGACCATTACCTGAGCAGATAGAACAGGAGTATAGGACAACCCTTTTTTTTCACCAGCAGATGTCGCTCAAAAAAAAAGTATCAGGTTCTGACACATTTCGATCGTTTCGTATCCTGTTCAGCGAGTAGATGTTATTGCATAGAGATCTGTAACATGGTTTCTAAATAATTCTTTTTCGCTCAAACAGTTTGCTCGGGCGATTTTTGAATGCATTTCAGCTTGGTGCTTCATTTATTACCTCTGAGGGATTATCCTTCAGATCAGTGACTTGGTACTTAAAAGGGAATCGTCTGATATCTTTTTTACAGCTAAAGACCCGAAACCTCTCCTGATAGAACAAGTGCTCTAATGCAAGGATCAGTTTTGATCCTAGTCACTGCACGATGTGAGGGTTTGAAACTGGTGCTCCATACTCTAAATCTCGTCTTACCATCGACGTGAATAACTTTTTGAACTTATAAAAATATGCAAAATTTCAGTGAATCGTACCCATCACCGAGTCGGCCTTTTTTTACAATCCTGACGATGTGTTCATCAAAGTTTAAATCGCTGTCAGAAACTATTCCTAAGTCTTTCTCTTGCTCGACCGGCATTAACCTCGTTACCTTCATGTTGTAATGTTCATTAGTGATAAACTTTTTCCGATTCAACCCAATCCATATTATTGCACTAATATCCCGTTGAAATTTCAGAAGGATGTATAGTGACCAGTCATATGTTCTCTTTTTCCGATCTCGTTGTTGTGAGTCAATGTCACCCTCGGATTTAATCTAGATGAGAATTTCCAAATCATATGCAAAGAGATATAAATCAGTTTTCCCAGCTTTAACCATCATAGAATTTATATAGACCAGGAAGACAACGGTTCTCAGAACCAATTTGAACCAATTTGTGAGGAATACCTGATGTAACATCGAATACTGAGCCATCAACTTGTGGTTTCCTATCTGACAAGAAGTACCTGGTGATATCATTGTTTTGTTTACCCTCTTAGAATAAGGTTAAATAGTCTTCGAATTTCTCAGATGAAACATTGTCATTTTCTAATCGCAGTTCTCAGATTGTTATTCTGCAACCTTCAAGTAAGCAAAAAATAAAGAATAAGCCGCTGACGTAGTCTTATTTCAGTAACGTCTGCTGGCGGAACTTCCGAGGCCTAAACATCAAGAGGCCATCAGCGTAAAACAGGCTCCTGAAATAAAATCTCACTTTGTGAGAGTTGCAATAAAGTAACAAAAATTTTTAATGAAAGAAAAAAAAGGTAACAATAGAATTTCTCACGAATCTTTCAAGTTGAAATAAAATTGAGTGGAGGTTATTCTGCAAACAAAAGCCTTTGTTCTGCATAGTAGGAAAACAGGTCGAGGTCAAACATTTCTTTTAAAGGACTGCTTCTTTTCCCACTATTATCCCCCTTCTATCTATCTATCTATCTATCTATCTATATATATATATATATATATATATATATATATATATATATATATATATATATATATATGCAATCCTGACAATGTGTTCATCGAAGTTTGAATTGCTGTCAGAAACTATTACTAAGTCTTTCTCTTGCTCGACCGGCATTAACCTCGTTACCTCCATGTTGTAATGTACATTAGTGGTAAACTTTTTTCCGATTAAACCCAATCCACAATAATTAATGCTCCTCTATTCTGGGTTGAGCACTCTTTAAGTGAGGTAACTCATCCATTGTAAGCTTATGCAATGTTCTTCCATAGGAATAGAGCACTCTGGTGGATGAAGAGTTTCTGCGTGAATGAATATATCGCTTGAAATTCAGCCTCCTGACCACCCAGTTCCATAGTCCAGAGGTAGGATATCGGCCTTCGGGTCCGATGTTTGGGTTTCCATTCTGCCTGGATGGGATGAAGTCTATAGCCACACTGAAGAGATGTAATACATCCAAACAGCTGTCTGTGGATGACAGTATATATATATATATATATATATATATATATATATATATATATATATATATATATATGTATATATATATATATATATATATATATATATATATATATATATATATATGTCCAGATATAGGTGAGGCAGAACTCTTGGGGCGGATTATATCTGAGGGAACCTCAATCAAAAATCATGATTCAGTTGTTTCCACTCCAAGGAGCAAATTAAAAGTTTTCATCAAAATAGAACAATGTATAAAAAAAAGGTCACATGTAATTTCTAATATGCAGAGAAATGTTATGTGATTCGATATTCGATATTCTTTCAAGCTTCAAAACAACTCATCTCAGAAGGTTTAATGAAACTATTCCTTTCTTTCAACAGTCCAATCACCAAAGGCATTCTTAACGAAACAATTTGGTTTTAACGCGGATATCACAATATCGAACCCTATCCAATACTATCAACTGTGGCACTGATTCTTACATGACGTGTTGCTGCGTCTGTCATTACCATGCTTTTGTTGACATCGCTTTGCAGCATAAGCTACACATGGACAGGCACATTATCATCATCATCAGTCCTTCAACGCCCGTCGTTGGACCTTCCCCGGCATTCGCCACACTCATGGGCATCACGGGGCCAGTACTTTCTGAACTTGTCTACTTCGTCTCTTCATCTAATACTCTGCCGGCTACGGTTGCGCATGTGATCTCTGGGGATTCATGTTGTGAGTGTTGATGTCCATCGGCTGTCTGCCATTCTTGTAACATGGCCAGCCCATTGCCATTTGAGATCTTTAATGGATTCTGTATTGTCCCTGACTCCTGTTTTATTCCGGATGCACTGTGATGTCTTATGGTCTTTCCACATGCATGGTTCTCAATTTGCGGGTCTGTCTCTTGGTTAGGTTCCATGTTTAAGGAAGAGGAAATCAAGCGAAGAATCACCCTAGGATAAGTGACTATAGGATAATTACTATTGGTTGTACACCCTTCTTTTCAGGATTAATGAGATCTTCTCGTTTTTAAAGGTTGAGCTTGCTCTGCTGAAGGCTTGCCATCCTAGGGTGATTCTCCGCTTAATTTTATTCTTCCTTCGAGGGTCTCATGGAGATTCGTTGTCTCTGGTAGATGTAGTGATCTTCTGTCTCCAGTTCTGTGTACTCGATTTTGATCTTGATGTTTTTAACTCTGGTATGGTTGTTGAACATGAATTGAAAAACCTTTTCAAAAGAAAAAAAATGTATAACGAGGTTAAAGGTCATACGGCACACAACGATCACAAATCTACCAAGTTTGGTATGTGTTTCTCTCTTGCTTGGTGATGACGGCGACCCCGTTTAATTGACCAGGTGAGCTTGATATAAGGTTCTTTTTTTCATCAGCCGAGGACACCGCCAGCAGATCGTCTGCTTTTTCCTCAGTCGAGGGAATCATCATTTGGTCGTCTGCTTCTTTGAGCTGGAACAGACCATCGAGTTGTACCCATAACAGTATATCTATCAGACAAAAATGAACATGGCTGACTCATATACACCAAGCAAGCCCACTACTGAAGGCAGAGTAAGGAACGAATCAAATTTAGATCCATCTGCTGTGACCTTTGGAGAGGGTACGTCTGACTTTCGCCGCTGCAGGATAAGCTTCTACATGAGAACACTGGGAGAAGACAGCCGTGAAAAAAATTTAAAGGTCACTGAGACCTTTAGCAGTCATCAAGGAGAAAAATATCAATGGGTTGCTTGACATCAGCTGCTAACTATTACGTGCCTCCAAGGTGTAGTAGATATCTAATAAGTAAGTGCTCGGAACATACTTACAAATAAGCTGACTATGAAAGATCTTATAAAAGCTACTGAAAGTGATTTAAAAGTCTCGTGGTCAAAAATAATTGCTCATTTATCCAATTTGTGTCCAGTCATGGAAATAGTACTTTGCTTCTGTCATAGATTATTCTGTCCTTTTCATGACGTTTTCACCGCTCCACTCCAGGGCTTTCTTACAGGTACAACAGCCAGGAACCTGGTCGGAAAGAATCAATGAATAATAGTATCAATATCCCGTCTTGGTTTTGCTTCTCTTTGGAGTCAGAGTTTTTTTTATTTGTACATGGGGGTGTAGACATAACACGAAAGAACATTAGCTGTGAGATGAGACTATTCGCGATCGCAACGTCTCCAACTGTTGCATCTTTGCGTGACAAGGGGATTTATCGATCGCTTCCGTCAAAGACGACGTTAATGCAGTGAATTTTGACAGCTGAATAGTTGAATTTCATTCGAAGTTTCGTTTGATCGGTCTTCGCTTAGAAAACAGACTGCTTGCAAAGAGATGCCAGATAGTTCCAACAAATAGAGTCTGTATTTAATACAACCAATAAGCCCCAGGTTCGCTAGCACACATGAAAAACACCAACGAATGTCAAATACGCCACTGACTGAATGAAGCCACTTGATAAACACTGAAATCTTTTTCTATGCATAAAGTGGAATGTATGTGGGTGTATCTAAATATACGTTAAGTCACTACATTAGCTAATAGCCTACCGAGTCAAGTTAGCTAACTGTCACTTCTAGCCATACAACTATTCACCAAGCTTGGCATAGAATCACGTGGGGATCGAAATATATACCTCGGTAAATGGTCTAGCAATACTAGACTACTAACAGTCACTTCAGGCTGGACACTTATTCACTATGTTTAGCTTGGTCTGGCTTAGATCAAATACCAAAACCACGAGAGGTAATAAGTATTTCTGTAAAAAGATAGATTGAGTGAGTCAGTGAGTCAGTGATATGCAATCTGATGTAAATTGAGGTAGTGAAACGATTATTAGGACGGAAACACAATCAAACTGAGTTTAGATTTTGACGGAAGTTGCTTATTTTCACTTGGTAGCAATTTCCTTTGGAAAGATTTTTGGGTATCTTCAGATCTATTGTAGCATCGACTCAACACTTTTTATTTGATGGAGAGTCAAACGTATTAATGGAAGAGTACAGCCGAGCAGTCGATGCTCCTTGCGTTCAAAGCCCCACTTTGATCTTTGAGTCTCGATTTCAGCAGTCACATTTTGAGCAAAGCTTCGTTCTAGAAAGAGAGAACATGGTCATCGTGAACAGGTTTGTGAGTGAACTTTTTCGTGGGCAACTCTTAGTGAACTGGAGTTACAGTTCAAGTAACCAGAAGTTCTCTGTTACTTTGAGTGACCAAAGAACAAGGGCGCAAATATATACAATATTCGGCATTGCACCGATATGATATTGGCCACAAGGGAAAAAGAAGGTATAACAAAGGTGTGAATCCGAATCTTTGCACTTTTTCCTACGACCACATGTCTTGGCCAAAAATCTTGTGTGTGGCACGCCATGATGGTTGATAGGGAAAAGAGTGGGTTTGTCAAACAACTCTCCCATGACTACTAGAAGTCTCAACTGGGAAATGCTGTAACACCTATTGTCAATCTTGACAAATGGTTGAATGCAGGTATCATATACACTTCATATATATATATATATATATATATATATATATATATATATATATATATATATAATGTGTATACAATTGTTATAAACACTGTATGGTCATTTTTTTTTCATTTTGAGAATTGATTTCAACAAAGGAATATGGCGTAGTGTGACATAGAGGAAAATATTCCACTTTCTCCGCCCGTTCTTTCTATCCTTTCTTTTTGTGATTGCTGCGAACTTATAAAATTTGGTCTAGACGGGAAGGTTTTGAGCATTCATAGTACTTGTCGATGTTCGTCACAGATGAAGAAGAGAAACAGGATTACTGTTACCAAAGTTCAAGCGTCTCCTTCTTGCTTTTCAAAAAGAATTGATATTTACATCTATCTAAGTATAGTGAAATTGTTATGCACGTCTTGGACGGTTGAAAGCTTCACTACTAAGGTTAATATATTCAACAATGTGGCGTGATCAAGACCATTTTTTTTTTACGTTCAGTAGCATGGCGTGATTGAATGAAAATACGACACGCCATTAAATGCATGTCTGTCCCATCTTGAAAAAATGTGTAGACACAGTGGTTGGCGGAGAAGAGGGCAGGTAAGTGTGCATTTAGACAAACTACTCCCCCATAACTACTACCCGGGCAGCAATAACAGTAAAAGGTAGTTACGCTCATAGTCGGACTTGACTGGGTCTAACGCACGCGTGCACGCACACACACACACAAATATGTATACCTAATATCATAAGAATTATATCATTGGTGTGTGCGTGCTCGCGTGTGCGTGTGTGTAATCGAACCTCTGTCAGCTGAAGTTGGCTATACAGGTAACAGCTTTTGCTGCTACTACTTGTCAGGTAAGTTGTTCATGGAAGATTACTTTGGCCGGGTGATCTTCCTCCTACTCTCTCCTCCGACAAGCTTTGTGGCATGCCAATGACGAAACATTTTGTTAAGATACGACGGTGACGGAAATTGAAATTCTGTAATTAAAAAATACGTGCTTATAATGAAAAATACTTTTATTCTTAAAAGTTAGTTTCATCATTACTCCATAAAACAGTGCCAAAAACTTCTCACTTTGTGTCGCATATCAATCATTGCATTAACGATTGACAGGTCATAAACAGAAAGAGTCGCATAAATTAACAACTATGGTGGTCGGGATTGCTAATAATCGTTATGGTGTAGATTTTGTGTTTGTGTAAACATTTAAATCACGAATCTTAATCAATTAATGTGTCTCGCAGAGTATAATTTCTGAATTAATTAGAATCTAATTATTTTCAATTATATTTTTTTCAAGTAGGTGTATGAGAATTCGAGGACAGTTTATTTTGAGGACAAAGTGCAAAATATTTCTATAGTTGGGTTGTAGGTATAAAAAGAAAATACAATATCGGTTATAAATTCTCTTAGAAAAAAATATCTTCTATTCAAATAATCTGCTCCTATTTGATATTTAGTAAGTTTTAAAAGTGAATTTTTTTGCCTAAAGATATTTAACGTATCGAAAGCAAATGACGAATGCTCTATATCATGACGATACCAAATAAAAGACTATATTAATGTCTGGTATTTTGATATCCTACAATTCTTTGTAAAAAGATTCTGGGATTCCAGTCGTTAACTTTTTCTTTACACTATATACTTCTTTACAGTTATGGTCATCCGTAAAAATTTCATCCAATAACAAAATAGAAAAAAAAAAAAAATGTATAAAAAATTCCTATGAGCACTTTTATTATATTCAATCACTAATTTTCTTGTGTGGATATCCAGTCGTGGCAATTTTTTTTTACGGACATATGTTTTTATTTCTATAGTTGCATATACTTTTGGTTTCATTATTTTTGCTACTTCTGTTATTGTTTGTTTTTTTATTATTGGCTTTGCTAGATTTCATTACATTTTTAATATGTAAATGCATAATACTATTTATAAATTTGATGCTACTGTAGCAGGTTTATATCAAGAATTTTATGTAGCGGATTTTTGGGGGGAAATGTTTATCTATTAGTTGGAGGGAAATTTTTCCGATATTGAATCAAAATCCACGAAGAGGACTTCGAAGCTGTTTGCGTTGTTCATCTTGGTCTATGTAATGTTTTTGTTTATTAATATTGTTTCCCTGTATGATTTTATTATGTCGATGCTTTGCTGTGGTATGTCGATGTGCTGTCTGGCAAAGCTAATTGCATTGTCAAATATGTTTTTCTGTAGTTGATGGGTTGAAGACTATAATATCAAATTGGATGAATGCAGCTAATGATTTTGATATTCTTGAACCAGTTAATCGCATCCTTTGTATCTATCCATTGGTTGTATTGGAGTTTAGTTTCAACTTCGTTTATTATGTTCTGTATTATTTGTTTTGACACTCATCCTGATTCCGTTTTAGGCGGATCGATCAGTCTAGATTGAGTTATACTAAGTTATTATTAAGCTGGGTTGATGGTCTTTAAGTAGTATAAAGGCTTCGTTCGTAGCAATCTGGCCTACCCTGTAGTTAATCTTGTAGGTTCTTGCTGCTGTGGTATTCTTCCTCAAAGGAACACAGATAACATAAACAAAATTGAGTATCCCCTCTCACCAACTATATATATCTATCTGAATTTTAAAGGGTTTATTTAACACCATAAAAAGAATGGAATGTACGTAAAACAAGATAGATTTATATCACAAATGAAAAAAGACTTAAAAAGATCACTGATTCCAACCACTATCTCGAAACAGGTGAATATATATATATATATATATATATATATATATATATATATATATATATATATATATATATATATAACGAACTCGTTCATTTTAAGCTTGCGCAATGTTCTTCCGACTTAGGAATAGAGCACTCTGGTTGATGGGAATTTCTGCATAAATAAATATATCACTTAAATTCAACTTTACTGACCGCCCGGTTCTGCGTTGGGCAGAGAAAAGATGCCAGTCTGAAGAGTTGTAATACAACAAAACAGCTATCTGTGGATGACACAATTATTAGTCCCTTTTATAACGGTGATGATAGCTTGTTTCGCTCACCACCGTGAATAATTCGGTCCGAGATAAAAGTAGTTCCCAAAACTGTCTTTCCCTTTCCACATGTTCAGATACTAATATCCATTGCACATCATACTATCGACATAGGAACAATAATATGCGTAGAAATACGGTTGGTCCTATGACTCAGAGAACACAAGACTAAAATGGTCAGGGGTTGGAGAAGAGGAGGAATAAGTTTAGGATATTTTTTTATTAACTGTGCCTACTGTCAAGGTCCCAGTGGTCCAACCAGTTAGTCCAGACCTACGTTACATTGAAGCTACCTTTAAAAAAGGCGTGGGTTCAAATCCAATGCTCATTTCTTTATTTTCCGACTATCGCCGTTATTTGCTAACTACTGCGAGTAATTCGATCCCAAATTTACTTCCTAAACTGTGTTTCCTTATCCATATCATCGAATACTGATATCCATTACTTATCTTTATATTTATATATATATATATATATATGTGTGTGTGTGTGTGTGTGTGTGTGTGTGTGTTTTGTTTATGTGTGCCGAATGTAATTAAATGACACTTGAAAAAACGTCCATCTGTTTGAGAGATGAAAAGGCTTACAATCCCATGAAGCCATTCCGAAAATAATTCTAATGATCTTTTTTCATTCGTTTGCATCATCTATTTATACAATTCTGTTTTATTTTGATACACGAATTCTATTTTTGCATCCGTTGGTATTTTGTTATACATTGGCGCAAATGATTTCGTTCTGTACGTGAGAAGCTATTTTTCCAATTCCCAGTTTAATAATAACAGATCATTGACGGAGAGGTAAAAATAAGTAAGTCAGGGACTTAACGTGGGGAAAAATATTGTTATTCTTGCTATAAAAATTTTGAAGAAACCTTTGATCGTGCATAGGTTCATTATTGATAACAACGCACCAAATTTGTCTCTAGGTCTGTTATATATTTAACGCATCTATAGAAAAGACAGGAGTCGGAGATATCCTCGAAACCATTGTAAAAAAAAAACTCAAATGACTTGTCATATTGCAAGAATGTGAGACAACCACTGAACATTACAATTCACAGTGTGGATCATCAGAGATCATACACCATCTTTTCTTTTCTTTTTCCGGCCACATTTTCGCATTTGATCACTTGGGATCCATGTTGTGCGTCGCAGTGTCCATTGATTGTCTGACATTGACATTTGAAGAGTTTGGGTAAGCTAGTATCTTCTTGTTTCACACCCTTTTTGAGCTGAAAAGTCTCAGAGTCTTCATGTAGCCCACTACAGGACTGCTTTGTCGGTATATATGCTGCGACACTCTGACATGTGCAGGATGGTCTACACCATGTTGTATAATAGCATCGATGTCCTTGGGGGTTTCCAGTGAGTCGAATATTCTATATTAGATCTATATTCTGCAGCTTTCTCTGAGTTAATTCACAGAATTTAAATGGTCAATGGTTGTAACGCTTTTTCCCAATCCAGCTTGTTCCCGTTATTGTTTTTCCATCTAGTGTTTTGGTGATTTGGCTTGTGATCACTTGGGTAAAATGTTTGTTGATGCAGTTGAATAGGCTTGTTGGTCCCTATTTTATGACATAGCATAATGATTGCAGTGTTCCAATCTTCTGGGACTTCACTCTGTCTTAGGCATAAGTTGAAAAAGATGGCTAGTTTCCTGGTGATGACTTTACCAGCTTTTTTTCATAAGTCGATGGTGATGTTATTTGGTCCAAGGGCTATTCCCTTTTCATTTATTTGCTGGCTTGTTTTACCTCCTACGGAATAACTAGGAATTCTTCAAACTGGTTAATCGTTACTTGTATGATTTTTTTCTCTTTTAAAAAGCCAGGGTTTGTTTGCAACCAGAATTAAAAATTTACCGTCGCACTATTACAGGGCTCATTTCTCAACTTTGTCGATTTGTGTCAGATGCCTTCCAATTGTTGTCTGATGAACTACCCTCAGCTTTACTTCCAACACCAGACTGCTCCTTGCTGGATGAGCCTCAACTGAGCTTTAACTTATGAAACATAATGACACGAACATAGGGTTCAACTTTGTTTCGATACCCTATATAAGAAATTAAAGCGATCAAAAAATTCAAACTGCATCTGAAAGAGGGGACATAGAGCTTCACAATAGTATTTAGATGTACGCATAAACAGACGGGACCAATGTGAAAAAAACAACAAACGATCGCACACGGCCATTTATGTTGTTCCAACCTTGTATGATGTTTGATCAACCTAATGTCCAAACTTTCTTTCCTTAATAGTCTCTGATTTTTGCTCAATAAACTGCGCAAACTCAGTGGGTCACCTAATATATAGTCCCGAAGACGGGGTTCCCTTGATTAAGCGCAACATGAAAAGATTGCACAACCCGGTTAGGAAATATATCGTCGCTCCCAAGAAGTAAATCTTGGGCACCTGCAGAAACACGAAATTTGTTGGTCTCCGAGACTGATTCTAGGTGCTTCATATTTTTGTCCTAAGGCATGTGTAAATCAAGATTAGTAAATTATTTCAGGCGCTAACCGTAAGGCAATGATTGACCAGCCCGTCTCAAGGACCGATTTGCTAGTGGAGTAAATTCGATTTTCACTTCAGCGGGTCTTGTGCCAGGACTGGACTAAGTTTATCAATTAACCATACGGCCGTTTTAAATCCCAAGTGTTTTAGCCAGAAAACAATTACTATTGCTTATGAGAACTAGAAAGTACTCAAAGAGTCCATACCTCTGCTGAAAACATTGGGGGGGGGGGCTTAATACTGCATGGATCCGTTCCAAAATTTAAACACTTCTTTTGTAGCCGATTGTGCACCCTTCCTCAAAATCCCATGGAAACTTACTGAGATCATTTTGTAGATAGGGTATGAATAGCCATGAATCCATACAAAATATACAAAAAAAAAAATGAAGATATCTCTCAATCAAGAAAATCCCTTGATCTACCTAAAAATTTAATCATTTCTCCCGTACCCCATCGACAACCCTCCCAGGGGGTTACGTTGAAATCTATTGGGCACTTTCTGGGGTATCGCGTATACAGACAGGCGGAAAGACTGGAAAACGTGACCGCATACGCATACCTCAGCAACTTCTTTAGCAGAGGTAGCAAGTGCCGACGATGAAGTAACTGAGATATCGCATGATAACTAGTGACCGCTAATCTATATTCTGTCTTTGTGTCACAGCAACGACGCCGTCGTTCCCTACTTATAGTTAAGTCAATGAGCATGCATAAGTGTTTTGGTGTTTTTTGTTGACAGATAAGATGATGATTTGAATGTCCGGTGTCCTTGGCCTGAAACTAAACAATAAAAATCGATGGAAAAAACGTATCTTGTAAAGCTTTTATGATGTTGAAAACCAGACACCGTCAACCAAAACTGTCTACATAGGTTTTTTCAGTCTTCAAATCGGGTTGGCTAGCTGTCTATGCAAGTACGTATTACGTGCATAGGCTGCACCTATGGAGCTAGAGGGTTGAACATTCAAACATTTACTTCTTACTCGGTCTAGAAAAAAACGTCTATTGATTTTTAAAACTCCTTTTTCATCAAACAGGTTTTTAGTGTCAATGTGAGTGTGGGTGGTAATTTGCAGTGTAAGTTCATGTTAAATTGATCCCTTATTTTGTGTCCGGATGCATTTACGCTTATTTTATTTGGGGTTTCATAATATTCAGAAATTTTTAGTAGTCAACATCCAAGAAAAGGCAAGAGAAGTAACTTATTCATTGACCCCCCCCTTTTTTTTCCAATTGTTTAACTGATCATCCCAACGACGTTGGTAACGTGTTGGTTGATATCGTGCGACTAACCACAACTGTCCTTTAAAGCTTTTATGAAGCTCAAGAAAATGGCTGATACGAGGTCTGTTAATTCATATCGAGCGATAAACCTCTTCGTATTCCTCTTTGTTTTCCCGCCACAGAAAATCACAACCCGACGGGTTCCACGAGCCGAAACCATTTTTCTAGATACCATTAATAAAGAACACAGGAAATCTCCAGATGATAAAAGCCGTTAGATGGTATGTATAAGTGAACTATGACTAACACAAACCACCCGAAATCACTTCATCTAAAGAACAAAACCCGTCAGATGGATATTGAACAAAGCTATGAGACCGAGACAAACCATCGAGATTTTTATGTGAAGAATTTGATGATGATGATGATGATGATGATGATGATGATGATGATGATGATGATCAAATCTTTCGTGCACACATTGGTTTCTTTTGTAGATATCGTGTGAACAGCCATGAGCCCTTACAAAATTTCTTTTGTGCACGGGTTCCAAAACGCGAATAGCGTAGAGGAAACAAGGCTGATGAAGTACGATTGCCAGTAAATCCTTGGTTAAAGTATTGACTATTGAATTGTCAAAATTAATGATGATGTAATTCGTGCTACAAGTCTGTCAGGATCGGGATGTCGATAAGGACAGATTGACAAAGGGTTCATCTGACTGTGACGACGATTTGTTTGGAGACGAAGAAGAAAAGTAATGATTTATATGGTTTCATGACGCATATCATTTTATTTAGTTTCTGACTAATGATCGTATAACTTGCATCTAGCGCTATGATGCACCCACTTTTGTTTATTGCATGTAATCTGCGCTGTTATCGTGATACTTAAGTGATGGTATTCATTTTCTGTCCGGTTTGGGTTGAGGCTATATAAAGCCAGGTTTAAGGTGAATAAAGGCAGAATACGGCTCAATTGGTAGAGCAGTTGTCATACGTTGGCGGGTTTCCCGTGATAAAGAAATGGAAAAAGAGTTCAAGTCTTGCCCGAAGCTTATTCTTTATTTTCGATCTGCGCTGTTCACTCACTACCGTAGACTGACGGTCTTGAGGCCTTCCAATGAAAAGCAACAACAATCGAGGCATTATGACGTGTCCCTGACCCTAACCCTTTAGTTCTATGGGTGGGTACTACATGGGAGACATATCCCCAGGAACCAAGTGCACTTCACTTGTGTCTCGGCCGAAGTAGAGACACGACTGTACCGATCACCATCTTGTGCCCCAAACGTCAAAACGTAAGCCTGATCTTTTCTTGATGATGCAATGGGGAGGTGCTGCCTTGAAAATGGATCACAAGGAACTAGGCTTGATTAATTTGTGCCATGTCCCACCGGAAGACGACTGATCTCAGCCGAGAGCTAGGGAAGCGATTCAAGAGATATCACAAGGTTGATTTTCATGTAATTGTTTGAAAATAGTCCAGGAATTATAATTTGAATTAAGTTTTATCAATCAAGCACTCCAAATTAGTGTATGGCTTTTAGCCATTAGAGTATTGTTCTTGAGAGATTGGTAATAAAAAAAACGTATGCAGAGCCTCTACTTCTAAAGCTGGTATCCATCCACTCTAAGTGAAGTCGAGAGCTTACAGACCAGAAATGCGTTTCTAGGCAGCGATCTTGCATGAACAATCCTTTTCTTTCTTTTCATTATTTTTGTATCTGCTTTGACAACTATCGGTACCCATTGCATTCATTGAACAACAGATCAAACAAATGGACGTTATTCAAATAGAAATAATCTTAAGGATTGTGCTATGCAATGAAACGACGATATTTTACCATTGCTGTCGTATGAACGTGATCTAAGCAAATCAAAATCGTCGGTCTACAGATATTGGCAGGAATTCTTCGCACGTTCTTCCATTGAAAGTTGTAATCGCAAGTCTAAAGCCAATGTCTGGTGTCCTTCTGTGCATGTGACCCAACAGGGAATTCCCATACTTTTCAAAAATTTACGAATATCAAGCAAGGGCTTTGTAATCAGTGACTTTCGCGATAGCCCAACAAAGAAATGTCGTATGCATCATTTCATGAATTAATGATTGAAAGTGTAAGGTTCTTTTCTTTAATTCATTAAAAATATTGATTTAAACTGTTTATTAAAAAATGAAGAAAACTCACGGCAATGTATTGAAGAAAACCGATTTTCTGATGGAAAGTTTTCATCCTTTCTCACCGAAAGTTCCAGGCTAACGATAGAGCCACTTTTGCGTGTAAATTTTCTATTCTTAAAAGACTGACTTACAACTCGAGGTATACGAAACCTGGCTTATTACCTGAACTATTTTTGTTACTTACTATGCCTGCAGATATATCACGTACAACTCATAGGCTAACGGCACACGGAAATATTCGTTCTATCATCATTTGCACCTGTCTGATTCATCCACCCAACATAGCACGCCGGTGTACACATATGCCGACATATTTACAACCATACATATACGGGGTGCAACACACACAGATTCGTAAATGCCGATGTAAATTTAGCTTTTATTTGTCAGATCAAATGATTACTATTGAAATCATATCATTTGGAATTCTATTATTAGATGGAGCGTTGTCAATAACAGGTTGAGTATCCCTTATCTGGAATGTATGGGATCTTTTAGATTTCAGATATGCTCGGATTTTGGCATATTTATATATACATAATGAGATATCATACACCTCTACCCAGTTTCTCCAGTAGTTTGACTTTTTGAGATAAAGATACATATAAGCGCTTTCTCTCTTTCTATCATTCATACTACTTTTCACAACTACTTATAGGGTTATCTGTTAGCCTTATATTTGGCATTTTCAGCAATATCTATGAACGGAGGAGAGAATTAGCAAGATAATATAGTGATTAACTTGTCTTCAAGCAGTTGTGATGCAAACATTATGTTACATTTTCAAATAGTTAAACAAAGATAACCAAGCTTTTACTGCAGCCAAAATGAGTTATACGCCTTGGAAATCGACCTACAGGTGTAGAATTTTCCACTCCTGACGTTATGTTGACTTTTAGAAAATTTCAGATTTTCCGGTTTTCGGAGTTTGGGGGAAATGGTTACTCCATCTGTTAAATTCATTTGAGGCTAGTATTTTCCTTCATCTTAATTTCAGTTATTTTTCTCACTTAGCAATTACTCAGACTGTAATTCTACGACCATTAGTTAGCAGAATGGATCGGAGATAAAGGATAAGCTTAGAGTAAAACTCGAACTATATTTCCTAGCTCAGATGATTGAATTGATTTTCAGAGATACCAACGAGTTTTGTCACCGGTCTTATCAACTAATCCAGTGGTTTTTTGGTGATTTATTTGGACAGAGCACGTGGGATGGTCCCTTCAATCTTCTTATTCTCCAATGTGTTCTATGTCTCTTGACTTCGTTCAATCATGGGTTGATGTGCTCCCCTTTCCTTGCACAGGTGATCAGCCATACCAAATTTCAGGGTCTTACGACCGTTTATTTATAACAAAATACCGACAGGATACACTGGCATATTATGTTCATTCTATAGATCTTTACGATGTATTGATCTGGATTTTTACGAGCATATTGATAGATCCCTCCTTGGATGTATCCTATTGAGTGTTTCGAATGCAGGATACGACAATGAATCCTAGATTTTTCAGTCTAGACACACTTACAGAAATATATGGTGACTTACATTTAGGCAAAGTCAAGCAATTTAATGTTTTAAGTATCTTAATGTACATAAGATCCTTCTTCCACTAAACACCGTCAGTACTAACGCCACAACTATTCACTATTCTCGTATCTATGTACGTCAAGAACCCAGACAGAAGTGTCCTCGACGGTAAAATAACAAGTATCAAACAAAGAATTACAAGTATTTACAACACAGCTTTCCAAACTTTTTACAAAGGCGACCCACTTACTCAAGTTTTTTTAGCCAAGACAAAAATATAGTGTCATTCAGACGGTTCTAATCAACCAGGAAAGGAATCTTTTGGAAGACGTACGAAATTACACTCAATTTTACGACACACCCAGAGATTATCGGCGGCACACTGAAGTGTCAGGACGCACAGTTTGGAGAGCTCTGATTTAGAATCTATTACAGATAAAGTGAATCATTGAGAAGTTTCACAATTAGAGTTTACACATTTCAAATTTTTTACATTTCCAGTACGACCTCAGTACTAATTTCTGTGTACCAAATGTCAGTCTGTAATAACCCATTTGTAAGGCCAATTATCAACTGAAATAAGAAATAACAGATATTGGTTGTTAAAGGATATGCATGTTTGAAACGAACTACAGATATAGTTTATTTTTTAGTTTTTTTTAGTTAGATGAGCTAATTCTGACACAAGAACATAAATGTGGGGCACCCAGTGAGAATAGAACTCACTAGAGACCTAATGAACTGTTAGACTAGTCTGCTAGCCATTGTTCCACGACGACGTGTGCTTAAATCTTTTTTTCATCAGCGGACACCATGTAAATTTCTATATTTCAATCTCTCCTGATTGTTTAGTCTTTCATGTAAAACATTTTGTGTAATTTACTCATCTTCCCCCAGAGCCAGGATGCGACAGGCGGCCTTTTCACACGAGGGGCCCAACGCATATTCGTAGGTACAAAAATCGCCTAGTTTCATTGGCATATTGCAATTTTTAGTGCGAGTGCGATGGAGGTTACTGCCTGTTATGGCAGATCTCTGGGAATCTGGCCAACTCTTGTAACTGATCCCTGATCGTGATTGACCAAGGATTTGATAACATTTTTGCCAGTAACCATTCGACCAAACCACGGTTTGATGGAAGTGCGAGCAACATCTAACGAGAGGTCGTGATAGGAGTACAATTGACAGGGAGGGACAACCCAAAAATATGCAGATATCAATTTAAGTCAGGTCATCATTTAAAAATGGAACTAACGTCACGATCTCGAATGTCTATGTGAAAGTTTGGGATAGACCGGAAGAGTTGAAATTGAAACGAGCCAAAACATTAAAGTTTGAAAATTAAGAGCAGACATTAGTAACTGTCAACTAAAACTGTCAAAATAAGTTTGTTTTTTTTGTTTTGTTTTTTTCAAACCTGGTCTGGCTGATTGGCCATGTGTGTGCATATGTATCACGCGTACAGGCTACATCAAGGGAGCTAGAGGGTTGAAAAATAAGGATTCAATCCTTATTACGTTAAGAACAGACACTTTCTTGTTTTGTTTTTTTCAAAACTCCCAGCAAAAATATTTTTTTAGCATAGAGTGTTCAATTTACAATGTTAGTTCATGCTAAATTGAAAAGTAATTTGTGCCCCGCTTGTTTTTAAAAATTCGAACTCTTCTGTGATCCAACAGAAGGCGAGAAGAGTAACATTTTCTAATTGATCACCTCAACACGGCATGCTGCTAAAAGACGTTGGTCAATGAGTGACTAACCAGACATCTTTATAATACTTGCTCCATGAGATCCTCAAAAGAGAAGGAAATCAAGCGAAGAATCACTTTGGGATAGCAAGCCTTCGGCAGTGCAAGCTCAACTTTCAAAAACCAGATGATCCCGATAATCCTAAAAAGAAAAGTATACAACCAATGGATTCTCCCGATAGTCACTTATGGAGCTGAAACATGGAACCAGATCAAGAGACAGACCTACAAACTGGCGCATGAGAGAATCATGCTCAACCTTACATGGAGAGATCACAAGACAGCACAGTTTATAATGAAGCAAACCGATGTCCGTGACATCATAGAAACTATTTAAAAAAACTCAAATGGCAATGGGCAGGCCATGTTGCAAGAATGAAAGACAACCGATGGACATCACGACTCGCAACATTGATCCCCAGAGATTACACAAGAAACCGAGGCCGACAGAGCACAAGATGGGGAGATGAACCAGACAAATTCATGAAATACTGGCTCCGCGAGGCCCATGATAGAGAATTGTGGGGAATCCTGGGGAAGGTCTATCTCCAACGTCGGACGTTAAAAGACTGATGATGATGATGATGATGATGATGATGATGATGATGATGATGACTTTTTTTATTTGCGTTTGACGATTCTAAACGAACACAAGTCTGATAGTTAGGCAGGGAAAATAGGTCCTTGTTCACAGGTTGGATTTCTTTCGACATGTGTTTTTTTTATTAATCCTTCGGGTGTCTATCGGAAGATTCAGTCGTATCATAAACAACAATATCCCATGAGGTTCATGAAGTGTGTGTCGGTCTATCTGCATGTGTGCGAGAGAGAGGGGGGGATTCTATGTGTGTGTGTCTGTGTGAGTGTGTGTCTGCGTATGTTTTTTGACTGTGTGTCTTAATGCATGTATGTATGTGTGTGTGTGTGTCTCTGTATGTGTCTCTGTGCGAGTATATGTCTGTGTGTCTTCAAACTGAAGTGCCAAGACAGCAGTACACTGAATGCTCCCCCCCGCCCAGCTCCGTACACTTGTAGGAATGAACTCAATGACAGATGACGTATGTATCATGTGATAAGAGAAGAGGTAATGTAACTGAGGTGGGGAAAGCTGTGACAGCCACGGGACGTGGACAGGGTTTAACATCGTTTGACTGCAGGGATACTATTGGTACCAAAAAGTTGGGGCATTCTCCGCAGTTGTACTTGGTAGAGTTCCACGGCATAGACCGAGGAGTCGGTACTTACACTTGCCCGTTGAATGGGCCGGAGATTGTGTGGAAGGTATCAAAGACCGAGTGCACCGGTGCAAACGTTGGCAAATGAGGTTACACTGAGGCTGCGTTTGCTAAGCGCATTGGGAGGCCTTTGGATTCGTCCTTAGGCTCTCCCATCATTACTCGGCCCAGCTTTCGCAGGTAACTGCGTCGGCTGGAGCCATTTTTTGGCGGTAAGGTACTATTTCTTCCCACATTAAGCCCGACCTTGAGTCACATATTGCTGTGGTGGGACAGTGATTAAATAGAATACTTGGTAGAGGTTTCTATCTCGAGCAGATGTAGCAATGGTATTCCATGGAGATGAGAATT